>JAQIWM010000215.1:0-11888 GCA_034695285.1 Eniochthonius minutissimus | reverse complement strand
TCCTTTTATATTGACAGTTTAGTCTATATTGATAATATTAAAAAATTCTCATTTTTATTGACTCCTCTTTCGTAATGATCACTTTTTGGACACGGGTGTGTCAAAAAATGATATTATTCACGTATTTCATTAGTGATAAAATGAAATATAAATAATTGACATTTAAACATAATTATAATTTTAGTATGTAAATCATTTGTTAATGCAAATCTCATGGTATTGGCTTTAATATTAATTTTTAAATTTAATTATTAATAATGCGTTTAAAAGTAACAAATTATTGGTAACAATTGTTACAATGAATGATAATGCTTGATTCATGTTTGAATAGTAAATTGTAGTAACAGATGTCAGTAACAGATGTCAGCATATTAAAGTTAAGTTTTCATTCAAAAGCATAATGTTGTTGATAATGATGTTGAAACACTAGAGATGGAGAATCTGTTCAAAAGAAAAGTTTTTGGTGAAAGTTTTTCAAATCATTATAATATATATTCATTGTTTGAGTGAAGAACGAAAACATGAAAATTTATGACTCAAAAACATCTCAAACATCTCAAAGTGACATTCATTGACATGTGTCAAATGTCAGCCTATGAATAGGGGATTGTCACATCAGGACACAGCTGCAGAATGGGAAAGTATAACATGTATAGCATGGGGTGGTCTTTTGCATGAACTCAATTTAATCATATTCATGGCATTATATGTTAAACACAATTAATGGAATGGCATTTCGTTTATTAAAGAAATATTCATTAAATTAATGCTCTCCGATGTTTACAATGTTAACATAGTTTAAGAGAGAGTTTAAGAGAGAGAGTGTCTCTCACCACTTAAGAGGTGCATCACCATCACCATCACCTGAACCATAAACAGGTTCTCATTCTCTGCCAAAATATCAAATCTCTCAATGAGAAGGTAATGAGAAGCATCAGAAAAAGTGAGGCGATTAATCACTGAGACAAAAATAACAAAATAGAGGCGAAATGTTAAACAAATAGTTGGGGTCACACCCCTCCCCCTCTAAACCCCTCCAAAAGGTGGAAAATGAATGTGGCGCGATATGAGATGCGTTTAGTGTGTGCATTAGCATCTGCAGCTGCTCCCAATTGATGTCATTAATTATCACAGCGAAAGATTCTATTAAGATTAAGATTAACACTGTAATAAGTTATTTCACAGTTTGTTAGTGTTGGGTCTTAGAATAGAGACCCCCAAAAGCAAACTTTTGCATTAACAATGTTCACTAATCCCTCATCGTAATCATAATATCGATATAATGCAATGAATAGAAAATGTGAGGGTCGATTCAAAGCAATCAGTGGCGGCGGATTATGGCACCTCAAAAGTGAGAGACGACCGACGGAAGTGAACCCAATCAATTCAAATGGCATTTTAAAGGACTAAATAAAGGACAACATAATCCTGTGATTGTGATGATGATTATCAGTGATTTGCAATGCGTTACCATGTAAATGTGTATAATAATAAGAATTGGTCAGTTGCTGCTGCCAATTAAAATGCTAATAATTCTCTCTGAAGAGGTATGTATGTGCACACGAATATATACACCGATATATGCTTGAAACAGGTATATAATGCCAGAGAATGACCTCCTGTGGAGTGAAGCATTTTGTGGCCGCTCCTTTCAGTATGTGCAGAACTTTATCTCTTTGGTATGTGTGCAGTACACAATTAGCGTTTACGCGTTCACCATCAGGAGCACCACCATCAGCATCACTATCTTAAGAGAATGACAGCACCACATTCATCAGGAACTGTCAGAGACACTCCCACCGCAAGAATTATGCGCTCATTTCAAATTAAGTCTCAAATGTGATTATATATATTGCAATACAAACAATTGAATCGGAATATTTACAAATCATTAATCATTGTCTTCACTCTAAATGACAGCACTGATATTACAATAAAATATTTATTTATATATAAAGCTAATATTGGCATTTAACATCACTCTATTGTTGTACAGTTATTTTCCTTATGCTCTTTGACCGCAGTTTCCTCATGTCCCTCATGTTCAGCATCACAATCGGGGTCTTCATCCTTTTGCCTTTTATGTTTTGTGCGTCTGTTTTGGAACCAGACTTTGACCTGCAAAAAGTACAGACATATATTATATACATATATGACACATTTGCATTACAATGCCATTGGCACTAATACTTAATAACAATAATAATAAATTCAATTTTAAATTTAATCCCTCAATTGTGGCGCACACTCAATGAATATCAAAATATCAAACACCATCAGACGATAATCTTCTTTCATGGCAAAGAAGTGCCTCTCTCCGATTCTCAAGTGCATGGCAAACATGAGCCAAACTTTGTCATGTATCAAAACAATTATTGATAAATATTATTTCTGCAGATTTTCAGATCTCTCTCTTCTCTCTCTCTCTTCTCTCTCTCTCTCTCTCTCTCTCTCTCTCTCTCTCTCTCTCTCTCTGCCCTCTCTCGAAGCACATTATTAGATTATCAGTCGCAAATATTATTATTATGGCATATCTCTAATATCTATTTGCCCATCATAATGTTCAATAGTATTAGTATTAGGGATGTGAAAACATATATGAGAATATACCACAGTAAAAGAGGAGAGATGCGGCCGCGTGAAGAATATGAACCTATAATGTGCCAATATATATATATATATATATATTTAGGATCATACATTACAGTTTATTATGATTGAGATACTATCATAGTATAGAGCTAATATTATGCTCATTTTATTAAATTGATTCAATTGAATCGCATCAATGCTCATATCTTTCACTCTCTGTAAGACTCAAAAGGGATGAAAGTGATCACTAAAAGATCACAATCACATACACAATGGGATGTCATTTCCATGAGCAAATGCATTTCCGGCGAAAGAGAAAGTGATTCCAAATTAGTGAGCCATAACAATGCAATAACAATGCCTTAACAGTGCCTCAACAATGCCTTAAAAGAAATAAATATTATTTACCAAATTATAAGTTTAGTGTCATATATGATGAAACATATTTCTAAAGTATCATCTGCATTCTCATAGTAATGGTAAAATAAATTAACGCTCATAATAAGCAACTTGTGGCGTTTTGCACCAATAATTACGTGACCATTATCGATGGTCACGTCCGCGTCTTCCGGACACTGTTGAACCATTAATTCATAATTAATATGCTAAAATGAGTGTCCGCAGATGTGACTCTCTCATTGGTTCAATTGAGTGTTGTGCATTATAATCAATATTAAATTATAATGATAATTGCACAGAATATTTTGAGTATTTCATAGTGATATAAACATTACTAAACTGTTATGTCCTGAGGGAGAATAAATGAAGGATCCCATCAATGGAAATGCCTCAAAGCGATTCACTAATTAATGACAAAGGATCAAATGCATAATAATTCGTTCGCCAATTAGTGATACGATTGCACAATGAAGAGGCTTTTAAAATCACAATTGACTCTTCACAAGAGATTGTAAGTAATTTATAAGATGCTAATTCTTGTGCATTGTCATCTGCAACTGACTTTCCACGAAAAGGCAGATGCAAAATGATCGTAATCATTACTCTCATAATATAATCATTGATAATATACAATCCTCATTATCGCACACTGCAGCATTTTATAGCAATAAATTTGATAAATAAAGTTATAAACCACTTTTGAATACAAATTACTCTTAAACAATACTCTTCCGCACGTGTCTTTGTTCTTCCCAAATGAGGCCATTGCGGCCACATCCGGACACCATTTTTGGTCAATTATGATGTGCTGATCGTTACACTCACCTGAGTCTCACTGAGGTTGAGACTTCGTGCAAGTTCTTTTCTCTCTGCACCGACAACTAATTAATAACACATAATTTATTGTTAATTAAAATTAATAATCATTTTACTTTAATACCGTAATGATTTTTCTCAAATGCATGCTCCAATTTGAGTAATTGTGACGGTGAAAATGCGGTTCTGATTCGTTTGGGTTTACGAAACAATGGAGAGAGAAATCCCGGAATGAGTGGACCCAAATGTGTCCCGAAGATCTGTGGTCCATGACCTGAGTCCATAGGGAATGACCCTCCAAACACTTTACAATACAAAGAGATTAACGATATAAATTGCTTTATTGCGTGTGCGTAATTGAACCATTAATATATAAAAATTATGTTTAAATTAATATCTGATAATTTGTTATCAGTTAATCTTTTATGTCAAAATTAAATTACAAGTGTTTAGTGTATGACACTCTGTGATATTAAACACCTGCAACAGTATCAAATATCATATTAAAAATAAATATGTGATTAATGATCAATTGTCAAATACTAAAACATTTGTGTGTCATTTGTATGATAATTCATTAATCATGTATACAGCAATACATGTAATGCAACACCATTAAAACAATACAATTAAATTTACTTTGTAAATGGCCATTATTACACAAATGGCAATTGAATGCGTCACATGATAATTGTTTAATTAAACACAAAATAAACCTCAATATATACCTGAATATCGATGAGGAACTGAAAGGAACCGGTGTCGTTGTGCCATAAGCCATGGATACATTCCCGAATTTACTGACATTTCGGGTGAACAATTTGAAGGCGGACATCGCGACCATACAAATGGTGATACATTTTCCGATGATAATGGCATTGTTGAAGAAGATGAAGATGCAAAATGATGAGACAATGATGATGTTTGGAAAGAAGGAGATGGTGAAGGAGATGATGGTGGAGTCGTATCAACATTGAGATCTTCATCTTCATCTGTTTCTTCAGTATCATCATGCTTTTGACCGACGAGAGAATCAATGGAAAAAGTAATACGTGATTTGCATGGATCTTCACTTTCAGACACGAGCGGCATCATTATGATCACTTTTTAACTGACAAAATGTGAAAGTGCATACATAAGCGCATTACATAAGTTCACAATTGTCAGTAATTTGCGATTATAATCCTCACTGATCGTACATGCATTTGTGTGTGTCGATGTCTCAAAAAGTGTCAGTGTGACTCTATTGGCCATGTAAAGACACACCCGATGCTCCTCCTGTGTTCATCATTACAGTGATGAGATGGAATTATCTGAGTTTATGACACGCGCACGCGTAACACATGTTCAATGAAATTGGGACTTAAATCAATTTGTCAAAAGATGCAAATCAGTTATGAACTAAAACTAATGACAGTTTTGAGTCACATCACTTAAGAACAATGCACGCGCCACTGAATGCGTGCATATGAACGAACATAAAAAGTATTATCGCTTTTTATGATTATATAATCATAATGTCACTGTCCGTGAATTAGCATATTGTTTGTAATATATTAATAAATGTGTGTCAAAGAGTCCCATAATAAGACATTATTATTCGCGCCATACATTCTTACATTCATACATACATACATACATACATTGATACATGTATACATTCAATATTCAATAAAGAAACAAATGATTGATGTATTCGTGGCACAATCGGTGAGAAACTGTGTCAATATGTATGTCAATATCTGTCATTAGTCAATTGAACATTTGTCTCATTTGTCACACTATAGACAAACGTGAATATATGTTAATTATACGCTCGACGTGCGTGTTAATAGCAAATATGCAAATGACACAATTGGAACACACTGTAACAGTGTTCAATCATTGTTAAAAACACGAAAATAGATCATAATATGATCAATGATGTGTTTACCCAATAATTTGTCAATTTTCGCAAATTTAGTTAATTATATATGCATATATATAAATACAAAAAAATACAATTGTTTAAGATATTAGTAAATTTCAATAATTGTGTATTATTGAAAGAGATTAGTTTAGTATTGAGTGTGATTATTTCTCAAAAAGCGAAATGAAAATGTGTTTGAAAAGAGAGAAAACTCCCGTCGGGAGATGTTTGCGTATCGCTTGAGGCAAAAGCCTCAATGGTATTTGGTCCCTGATTCAGGCCCAAAGTGGATACAGAGTGAGTAACAACACTACCATCGCACACTACCATCGCACACTACCATCACACACTACCATCACAACACCACCATCGTGTTCATTACATCGCACATAAACACACATCTCTTTCTCAATTGTTAAACTGTAAAGGGAATGGGGAAAGGCATGAAAATGACATAATTAATGGTTTCTCTCTCTCTACTCACTTGAAATGGGCGCAACTTTTAGGGCCCATGATTTAAAAATGCTCACATAGGGATAGGGGTTCACTATGTTCATGTGTGAAAGGAATTTTCAAGAGAATTGCATATTTATTTGCATTTACTGAACCCCAATGCCAAAACTCTGACCTCATATTTAAAAATGGTCAATGATGAGAGATCATTTTTGGTTCATTTATTATAATATCATTATTATTATGGCATCTCAAAAGGGTCTTTAGTAATCACGAAATGCCAAATAAACGCATGAATATTTGATGATGCGAATGATGATGGCGAAGATGATGATGTTGGGGCTGTCAAAATGTGCATGTTTTTCAATGTCTTCATCATGTCATCAGTATACATGTGAAGTACACATGAACATGTCAATAATTCACCTGAAAAAGGCTGCGATTGGCTCCACTCCCTAAATGTTCATCTGTTGAAGAAATAATCATGTTTATCAATATCAGCATATAGTTAACCATTGACCATTTAATTGAACACTTCACAAACACCAATTAAGTTGTCAGACCATCTCAAGACCATCTCCCGATGTGATGCCAATTATCATCTCTTTTCTATCACATGTATATTGATGCTCAATTATCATATGCCACTTTTGCGGATCAATAATCTTAACGATCATTTTAGTTGAGTTATATTAATATAATATTTGTAATTTAATAGCATTTGAAAGTAATATCCGAAAGTGATTCATTCATAGCATTGCAATATAATGTCTTTGACTGTGATTTTGAGTTAAACTCTCAATGATCACTCTTAAAATAAGTAAACCGTATCCAAAGAGCAATGAGATACCATTACACATGAGATACCATTACACAGATCATTAGTGTCTCACAATCGCAATCACAATCGCTTCAATAATTAAGTGGATTATCACAATACGAGCATTGGTCAATTAATCATCCAAAGACTGGTCACATAAAGTCACTTAAAACATATCAAATTAAATTGTTCACTGCCTCAGGGTGCAGCGGAGAGTGAAACTTATTATTAACAGGTATTTTGGAGCTCAAATAACTTATTACGGATAAAAGTATTATAAATGATTCAAGTACAGGAGTATCACGATAATTATTGGTTACTATTGTCTCTTAAATTGAGTATAATTTGAGATGATTACAGACAAATGATTACCATCAATACAAAAGTGAGATTTTTATCACTGATATTATCAAAATAAGAGTGATTCATATTCATTGAAAAAGTTTAATATTCTTTAAAAAAAATTAATTACAATTAATTAACATTTATTTAGTATAATTAAAGAGTGAAATTATCACCTTTTTTAAGCACTTAAATATACAAATGTACAATTATAATAAAAATAATTACATGAATGATTAACATAAAATAACAATTGTAATGATAATTAAAGAACAACCGTCATCCTTTAAACGCAGTTAATTATGTTTGAAGCGTATTATTTGCAAATGCGTGTATTTGACAATAATATAAGTGTATCATAACGTGAACATTGTTAGTTTTGGTGAGAATCGTGAGTATATTATCAATATAATGGAAGTTTGAGTCACAATAGAGTTGGAGTCTGAGTCTATCAATTACATGTTTTAAAATGTGAAATGAGAGAGTGGCACATAATGCAGCAAAAGTTTCATGTCAATTGAGACACAATACCACTACAATTGGGAGCTGATTGCATTGTTGCCAATGTAAGGTTCTATTTGCATTGACACATTCACATCGGTGCCGCAAATGGGCATAGTTAAGGCCACAAATCAGTTTCTCAATTGGGGAGAGAGTGTCCTTTTATGGCACAGTCGAGTGTCATTTCGAACAAAAATGCGAATGAAAGAGGAGAGTCTCAATCCCAAAGAAGACATTTGCGCGAATCACATCTGAGGATCGAGACAATTGCTATGGCATCATATTATAGATCTACAATTTGCTGCACAATCACAAAATCAATTCCCATGATGATCGCATCACTCCCCAATTCAAGTCTATTGCCACCATTTGCGCGTTACTTATGTGTGGGTATACGTTTGTGCCTTTTCAATGCATTCATGATACGAGAGTAATAAATAATAATGCGAAAAATAATAAACATTATCATGATTAAGTAATTGCCTTATCTCACAAAGTGATGCATATTATCATTATTTAATATGATTCTATGTAATTGCGTGTGATTTGTAATACATGCAAATGAGAGAGTGATTAATGCATAAATGAGATAATTGTGATCATTTGTGACAATTGCATGCAAATGAATGCAGTCAAATGACGCATTCATAATTGCATTTTAAGATAAGAGTATAAGTTTCAGGAGTGACATACGAATTGACATTAAAGTGCATAATGAAAAAAGGTGATTCGACACTTCATGAGACACTTCACGAGTGAACAGCAAAATACGAGCAAATATCTTCATTCGGGTAAAGTAAAGTTATCAGTTTTGGAGAAGTGAAACGCGCCTACAGAAGGATACTGAAGGAACACGTCCGACGTTAATGAATGAGTTTTTGGGTGTGACATTAAAGATGACATCTGACACATGACACATGAATTAGAACCTATAATTTGTTACTGAAACTTATATCGTGTATAAATGAGAGAAATGCGGCGCATTAATAAACGCATTCATCATATTGATGGAAAAAGGATCACTTATTAATTATTAACGGAATGTAAATAAATACAATGATAAGAGTTATTTACATATATAACTTAATTAAATAATTGGATGAATATACATAAATATTTGAACATAATTCACTCACTGAAAAGTTATTCGGTTCGTGATGATGAAGTGGTGGTTGCGGGTGATGATGAGGGCCATCGACGGTGAGGCTCAAGAATTGTCATTCTTTGGTCTTCAGCATCTTCTTCATCATCATCATCGTCATCATTATCATCATTGAGATCAATTTCATCATCATCATCTTCATCATTATCCTGACATTGGCTGCGATTTGCACTTTCTTTTGAAGAATTACATTGATCCTCCTCTTGTTTTTGTCTCTTGTGTTTGGTTCTTCTGTTTTGGAACCATACCTTAACCTGAGTCTCAGACAGACCCAAATTATTTGCCAATACTTTTCTTTCATTACCAACAACTAAAAGATATGATATAAAAATCGAGGTTAAAATATATGTAACATTTGAATGAAGATATACAGACCGTAGTGATTCTTTTCAAAGGCCTGTTCCAACTTAAGTAATTGTGAGGGTGAAAATGCTGTTCTGATACGTTTGGGCTTTCGAAACGGCGGAAGCAAAAAGCTCGGAATTGGTCCATCGAATGGATTCACTGTAATAATGAGCAAATTAATAAAACATGAATAATTAATTATAAACTTGTAACGAACTATGAAAGCGTGTCCCAAATCCCATGGGAGCAGATCGGAACAGCCATGGATATAATGCCATTGCCTGTTGATATTCCACTTGATTTTGGTGATGCTGATACGATAATGCCGCATTTAATGCAATGCTTGAGCTGTGCTGTTGATGGTGAAGATGATGAAGTTGTGGCTGTTGCTGAACATGATGCTGAAAAGAGTGTCCTGATGTATGTGATAATTGTGGTATCATTTGAGAAACAGATGGTGGTGATTGTGCCTTTTCTGATGATGTTGCGGGTGAAACAGATTGAGATTGTCTTTGTGCATCAAATGGTTCACAATGATCAGGTGCACAATTATCACTCGACTGTCCCACAATGGCATCAATACTGAAAGGCAATTTATTGGCAGGTTTATTGTGACTCGAACCTGTAGGTAGAGACATCGATGGTGCGAGTGGCATCATGCTGACATGTGAGTGATATTAACTGAAGAAGAAGACATGAACCACAATGAGAGAGAAAAAGAAAGATTACCATCATCATCATCACCATCAGAAGCAGTCTCATGCTCCTTCACTCTCATTGGATGCTGCAAAACTGTTTGGGAGTGTCAGAGATTCAGTATGAGGGTAAAAGTGAGGGGAGGAAATGAACACGAAGAGTATCACTTAACAAATATGATACATATGGTGACACTTTAGAAGTGTTTTAATGTCACCATTGATTTGATTTGATTGGAGAATCACCAATTGATGCAATTATGTGCATTATATTCATATGATACATATAATATTCACATTATGCGACCACTATCATCAGTCTTTCTTTAGGCGTGGTATTTCCCGATCTTTTTCTTCTGATGAGTTATGAGTCTCACTCTTAGATAAACATGATGCAGATAATGTGTTTGTGTGTGTGTGTAATGATGGGCCATTAATTTATTATTATTTTGGCAAAAAGTTAATTGCACTCCGGCCAAATGGGGTGGGAATTGTTTGCTTTGGGTTTTGAAAAGGGATGGGATCCCATTCGGGTACCATGGGATGGGACGCAATTATTTCAGCGTTAATGAGCTTTTTCATTGCTGACAAATGCAGTTAATTGTTGTTTTGAGGGGTGTAATGAAGAAATGGGAGGATCAGAAATGAAGTGCCACATTTGAGATAAAGAAGTAGTGATGGACAATGGAAATAGGCAATTGTTTACGGGGATCACATGAGACAACCGTAACTATGAAACACGGTGCTTAATGATACGTGCGCAGAGACGATAAATAAATGTTTGTAATGATGGAACTATGATCCATTTGGTCATTTGATGGGCATATCAAATTGGGATAACGAGATAATGACCCTCTAACACTTGCTTATGAAACGTAATTAACTGCATTGGCATGTGATTTAAGAACCATTCTATTGCATCAATGAATGTAATGCAGAGGCGTATACCATCATCTTTGAATCAAATGAATCAGGGCGGTGTTCAGGTATTTGTGAAGAACTTTACATTCATATCAAACACACGTGCGCGTCAACATTAACATTCAATACAAATATTTTATTAATATATACTTTAACTTTGCAAAGAATGCATTAAAAAAATATGCGTCAAAATAATCAAATTGATCCTCAATTTAATTGATAATGATGTACGTCCGTCGCTTAATATGATATATTTTTAAGCATTAAATGCGGTTATTTGCGATTCCAGTGATGGTCTAATATCGTTACATTAATGCTAATAACAGCCTTAAACAGGTGTGCATTTGCACCTAAATATGAACAAAAACAGACTAAAGACCAATCATTAAATTAAATGTTTCAATGCCAAAGGCAATGAACACATTCACCACTCTATAGTTATATCATATTATAGAAAGAGATTATCTTTAAGTGATGCGCTAAAAGCACTATAATTTGAAGATAATATGTGCTAATTATATGTACCATTATATGTACCATTACATTGTATACTATCATTTGTACCATACTATGAACGAACCCAAATGCCACTTTCATTTAACCAAAATAACACTTATTTTTTTCTTATAACTTTAAGTAATTTTAAGTAACTTTAGGTTCCCTTCATTTGGAGTGTTTAAACGAATATATTTATATAATTGGATTATGCATACTAAACAATCATTATAATGCAATTTTTAGTAAACAGTTTATCATATAATGTTTACTATTATTAGAAATAACATTTTGGAAAAAGGAACCAAAACACCTTTGATAGTGTCAAACCGTTGTGTAAAACTTGTGTAAAACTTGTGTCAACATACGGTATTAGCACTTTGGGAAAGTTTTAGTAAAGTTTAAAATTTAAACTCAGATTGAGATATTTATAATTGA
>JAQIWM010000214.1:0-11912 GCA_034695285.1 Eniochthonius minutissimus | reverse complement strand
GAGCAGCATATGAACATTTTTAACAGGAACCGGACCATAACCGGATAACATTTAAAATTTTTAACCAAAACCGAACTATAACCGAAGCAATGACAAAATATATAACAATAATCGAAACGATTTTCGGTTAATTAGTAATTACTAATCAGCATCAGCGCTGAAATTTAAGGTGCATAATTGTAACATATATAAAATTTATATAATTATATAAAAGTCATATAAAATTTGATATGTAAACTTAGACTATAATTACTGTATTTAACTGAGAAATGCCTCAGGCTAATGTTACCATTCAGTTTAAATAAAGTTCTCATTCATTCATTCAAAAGCTCATCATTTGATTTAAATAAATTTTATTTTTACATGTGTGGATATTATATACTATTATTTATTTTTCTTTATATTTTAAAGCGTATGAACCGAGATTTTATTGACACAATTCAACAATAATTTTTATAAAGACAAAATATAACATTAAAATGGGGATATTGTATTTCTCACAAAAATACGTTAATTAATTTTACAATATAGCATGTAATTGTACAATTTTAAATAATTATATTGTTGCCCTCCAACTCTTTTTGTTCACCCTCTAGACTCTGGAACACGGATTCTCAAACCGTGGCCCGTATAACAATAAAACATTTATAATTTTAAAAATTTAATTAATAAAAATACAAAATTTAATTAATAAAAATACAAAATTTATTTCACAAAATCTCTAAAAAATTTTCTAAATTATCACAGACTAACTATTGTTAATGACCGAACAAAATTCGTTAATTGTGATTCCATTGTGATTTAAAGTGATTATTATCAATAATTTAAATTTGAACAAAAATTAATAAAAAGTAAAAATTAATGAATCCAAATGTACAGTCTTTCTCATAAAAGTATGCTTTGAAATAGAGATTATCAGTAATGATTAAATTATTAGCTAATTAAATTTATACTAAAAAATTATAAAAATCAAATGATAATCTCTATTAATATGCATACTTTTATGAGAAAGACTGTACTTTTAATAGTAAATGGGAAATTTGTTTATGCGTAAAAATTTGTTCTAAATTAATGTGATCCGCGACTAAATATACTAATATTAGGCCCGCGTATTCAAAAATTTTCAGAACCTATGCCCTGAAGCAAAGTGACAATTAAAACTTTTGTTCAGTTCAATGAGAACTTTCAATTGATATAACTCACAGATATATATAATACATACATACGTATAATTATAGGTTTAGAAGAATCGGGTCGACACTTCCATCATTTTTTGTAATATTTTATGTTTCAATTTAATTAATAAATTCATTACTATTGTATAATTAAAATAAAAATATTAAGCTTTAAAGTTTCATGTCAGCAATAAAATGGACACCATCTATGCATTTATAATGCATTTATCATAATTCTTATATTTTATTTAACAAAATATGCTACTAGTAAATATTCACTACATTTAACAACTACTAGTAATTTTAGATTATTACATCAAAAGTGTGTATTTATGACCTAAATTTACATACCAAATTTCATTTAATTTGATTTTATAATTCTAAAGACATTTAAAAGTGTATGTTTTTTGTCTGTAATATTTTAATTATTGTACAATTATTTTAGCATTTTCAGGTCATCTTTAGTATATTTTTAATATTAAATAAATAAAAAAATATATACATATAACTTATACATATATACATGTTTATATCTATAGTTATCCTCCTTCAGATTCAATTACAAATTATAAATTATTATGCTATTCACGGTAATAAAAGTAATAAAAGTAATAAAATGTATTTAATGTATTTAATCAATGATGACAATACGCAGATAAAAGTTTGAATTTATACATCTATTTTTAAAGTTATAGTATTAATGTGAGAAAATATTAAAATATTAAAATTAGAAATTCAAACAATCATTGGGTACGGATTTGTTACATTGAATAAGATTAGTTTAAGTATAGTTTTTTGCAGATATGACAGATTTATAATTTGATAGTGTCAATTTCAATATTGTCACATATGTATTTATATGTATGTATGTATATGTATTTGAGTTTTTTGTATATAATAAAAATGATTGAATAAAATTATAATCTATTAATAAATAAAATATATAATATATTTTTCCATTTCTGATTAAGATCAAAATTGCTCCATAAAAATAATTTCTCATCATATTATATAATGTTGCATTATATATTCGCCTCTTTTAATAAATACAGTGAAACCTGTCTACATTGAACACGAACAGCACCGATGATTTAGATGGTACTTACCGTGTTCAATGTAGACAGGTTTCACTGTAAACTTAAAGCGTATAATCAAATTTATAGCGTGACCTTTCCATTGAGGTTCTGGTATTTTCCGAATAGAGTAATATATATAGTATATAGTAAAAAACTGTATAAAAATAAATAATTAATAAAATTTTGTTAATTCATTTAATTAAATTTCTCATAAATCTTAAAAAAGTGTCAAAAAAATAATAAATAATGATAATAAATTGAAAGAACATTTTAAAGAAAAATTAAATAAAATTACTTTATTACTTTAGTGTTGCTATTGACCTCAGGGTCTATACACTTATACATCACTCCCTTAAATTTTATTATTATTATCATGTGAACAAAAGTAATTTGAAAAATTATGTTCATTTGTTTTAAATCGAATAATTATTGTATGGCTAATAATATAATCGTGATTTATAAATGACAATTGTTGCATGCCTTTGGCATAAATATTTCCTCAGAAATTATATTTTAATAATTATATTAACGAGTATAACTAACTAGTATTAAGCTATTGTCCGCATATTGAACTATTTTTTTCTGTGGTAATTACATGGATATTGCGAAATTAAATGGATACAAAATTACGATGAATATAACTTAATTTAGCATTATATTCCTCCTCTAAAATTAATTTACCACAATAAATCATATAATTTATTATTAATATTACGGTAGCATATTGTTAATGTCACTCTCATCAATTTTACTGCCATCGCATCGTGCATAGAATATGATGAATTACCCGTTCAGTTACAGCGTACTATAAAAATGAGTGAATTATTGAATTTAAAATTAAGTAATTAAATATACATATTCATTAACTTATAAAAATCTTTAGGCGTGATGACGAAATACAAAATAAACCCGACTTATGTTGTTACTAGTATTGTATTGCATGTAGTAATGTATTATTATATGTATTATATAACTAAACGACTCCTTAACTATGCCATTGAATGCCTCGGGATATGTGTTCGGATAATCACGATATTAGACTCAAATCGTGATATTTGATTGGATATATATTGAATGATTACAGTAAAGCACATCAGATTTTTAAAGGGTTTTTAAAGGATATTCTATTTTTATGATAATTGTCTCACGTTAATCCCTTACTAGCGGATGAACAAAATAATAGAGATCATACATAGATTGTATTCTAATTCAATAGATTGATGAACTTCATATGGAATATTTTATAGAGATGAAATACCATAATCAATCGAAAGTTTCTCACGGTGATGGTATATATATTGTAATAAACTTTTAAGGGTGATACTTAAGTTGAAACAGCATGTAACAGTGTATTATCTCATCTTAAATGATGACACCATTGTTTATTTGTTTTCAGATAATGTCATTCAACTTATTTGCTATTTACCTTTTAACTTTACAGGTAAATCTTTGTTATTAATATCTTTCATAGATTCAGTGTCATGTTAAACTAATTATTTCCATAAACTCACGTCTGTGGCGATAAAAATCAAAAAATATATATATATATATAAATACATATATAAATACATTGTTCAATATTTTAGTGGCGTCTGTCAATTCGATAGTATTTGAGTTGAAAATAAAACAATTGAAACAATGGAAAGAAAGAGACCATTTGTAGTAACGTCATTTACTATTACCATCGTTGACTAATACGTATATATACATATATATATATATAAGTAACTCACTTCATAAATTTTATTTGCATTTTCTATTTTCATTTTATAGTAATCATTCGTATAATTTCATTATTATAATAACATACTTATAAATTTTATGTATAAATCAACTGAATTTGAATATTTTAAAAGTACAATAACTAGTAAGTGGGAATATGTATGGATGAACACATATATCAATGTACTCCTCAACATGATATGAATACATAATAGCATGTTATATAACTTTGGCATGTATCAATAATAATTATTGGGATGTGCGACTAATGTGTGTCTGTGGATTAGTGCTACACCCATATCATAGTAATTGTTATGCATCAGTAATTAAATATACATTTACCTTAAGAAATGTTACATAATACTGAAGAGAAATTAAAGCGAAATACATAATGCGGTTTATAAAAAGGATGTTATTTTTTGTGACCCTATTACTTTACCCTATTACACTAATGTATCTTTTTTGCACTTTTTAATTGTGAATATGTTAAAGGGCACAGCATGAGATTAATGACATTAGTTATTCGGTTTGATCTTTAACTCAATTACTATTAGTATTAGTCATTGGAGCAAATGATGAGTTTTCAATGTTAAATTCATTAGTCATTTTCCGAAGCTATTCAAACGAGATTTTAATTAGTATCATATAAATTAATTACTAGTTTACTATCATTATATACTAGGATATGGTATTACCATCTCAGATGGAGGTCGTGGAGCAGTTGAGATTTCCATTTCATTTGGTGGATGATAATGCGGTGGATCGGGAATATCATTACCAATTGTTTCTGATCCCATATCCATCCAAATACCAGAATCATAGGAATACTTTCCTAATGAATTCGCACCCTCTCTTAGATTTTTCTCGATTTTATTTTCGGGTGATGACGGTTTAATTTCGCCATGAGATGATATACTAAAAATACTCTTTAAAAGTAGAAATGAATGTAAGTAATTGAGATTAAATGATAATGACAATTATAATGCAATTATTGCTGAAAATGGTAACGATAAATCTTAATATTAATTGAGTGTTATATATACTTACTTTTGGGATTATTTGTCGATGATATTTATTATACATGTAGGCCCTAACAGCACAGGCTGTTACTAGCACAAGTAGAATCATAGAAATAACTGCACCCACGGATAATCCAATTACCAGGTAATTATTGTCAGATGATGATATATTTGAATTATTATTTGAATCTGAATTTTCTTTTAATTGCATATTACCATTCCATGATCGATCATCATCATTCATATTTATTGAGACAATCTTAAGTGTATTATCAGATAAATCGGTAATTGTCGCTTCATTTGCAACTATTTTCTGTGATAACTCTTTTTTGGCATTGAATATCCCATCCTCATTAACAATAAAGTTTGGATCATCCGATGGAATGAGGAAAAAACTTACAACAATACTTCCCTCAATAACATCAACATTTGTAATACTATTAAAAGGAACTCTTAACATTGCTGCCAATTGTTGTATGATATGCTCTATAAATTTTTCTTTATCGTTTCCAACTGAAGTTTGATAATCACCTTCAATTTTTATTGTTATACCAATTCCATTTCGTGCGTCTTCATCTTCGTATTTTGGTGATGTCATTAATTTGTCTTCATTCGTACTTTCCATTGTTTCCATTGTTGAAAATGAACTGCTTTCCGTAGGTAAAAGTGAAGATGTACTTTCATCAGCTTCACTTTCAAGCATTGAATACACCTCTGATTGCGTTTTTGCTGTAGAATCATCATCGTCATATTCCACGCTTTGTGATGTCATTTCACTATCGTGTGACGATTTACTAGAATTTTCCTCTGTTATTTCTGATTCCATTTCAGAAGATTGTGTTGCATCTGTAGTAAAATCAGATTGAGATTGCGATCGACTTTCTTTGATAGATGTATCATGTGTCGTTTCAGAAAATGGTTCAGTATAATCTGATGAATCTTCATCCGTGTAATTTGTATCACTTTCTTCTTCCGCAGTTTCAATCGGAACTCCTTTTGTAATCCCTTTAACAATATACTCCTTTCCTTTTACATCACGTAAAGTAAAATTGTTATTTAAATGGTTACTAATTTGGTTGGTGTTAGATGTTATATTAAAGTTAACTAAAACGCTCCCCTGTTTAATGATTAAATTAGTGATTAATCGTGAAGAGATTTTAAATTTAAGTGCCAATTCATCTTTTAAGTGATTTTGTGCCGATGTAATATTTCCCATTATAAAATTATCAAAATCTGCATCAATGATTAAAGTAACAGGAATCACGTAAAATTTAATTCTGGACGTGTTTGAGGGTAATTGTAAGTCTGTAGTATCATCTAATGATGGCACAAATGATAGTACGTGTGCGTCTGATGGGCACATATATAAACACTCATCCGTTTTGATGCAATATTTGGTATTTGATGGGCAATTGTTAATGTCCTCATAATTCATATCATGGTTTATACATTGAGTCAATATACAATCATCAGATTCACTGCAGTATATTAATCCCGTTTGACATATGCCCGTTTCGCGATTTAGTTCATCTTCTTTCACTAGTACATGTTGGGCTAATACACTCTGCACCGATGTAGTATTTTTTGCATCACTCTTCACCAAAGTTATGCAAATTATTCCTGAGATTAATATTGCGATAGTAATTTTTAGCACGAAACCGGACATTTTAATTTAATTATTAAATTAATCTTTTTCTTTGACATAATTATTAGAAAGTTATTAGTGAGCATTGAACTTAACTATACATAAACTTCTTTATGGATCTCAAGTACATTATCACTAATTAGCAAAATAATTAGTATAACATTAATTATCACACCGCATAATTAAAAAAAATTATCAGTGCGTAGAGATTTAAGACCCATGATTTTACACCTCCAATTACAAGTGTTATTACATGTAATTTAACATATATATATTTAACATGTATATTTGTTTCCGGAGAACATAAAACTACGTATAACAATTAGCATGTGAGATGAAAATAGTAAATGTCAAAGAAAACTAATGCGTTAACATAAATATTCTTTTATATGATTATTATTTATTCTTATTTTAGGGCATTAACTGTTTCTAGGGAAACACCATCAAATACCAACAGAAATAATCATTTAGCCTAAAATGGCATTAATCATCATATGTAAAAAGTTATATTCTATAACTCTATACTCTTATATACTATAACTCTGCATATATCAATGAATGGGTACAATCAATATTAATGGGGATTTCTTAAATCCCCTCTCATAGTGTTTTTTGCAATATCTTTTCATCCGTCTTTAAGTTAATAGCCAAATGCTAAACTAACATCTTAAGTGTAATTTTATTCAAATTACCATGTGTATGTGTATGTAATTCCGATACTAATGGTGTAAGTATGAGTTAAAAGTTCAGTATTTTATCAACGGCATAAAGAAACAAAATACGGGAAACATAAAAAACAAAGATAATAATATAATACATAACAAAGGATATATATAATCATTATTAAGCTGAATATATGAGTTTATTATGATATTATTTTTAATATTTTTGCACTAAAAAGTTATTTTTTCTCCGTTATTAATTTATTTATAGATAAATATAGAAAAGCAATTATCTCAAATGTAGAGCATAATGAATACTAATAATAAAAGCACATAAATTGAAAATGATATTCATAAGTTAAGAATCATAAGCCCTTTAAACATACTCTTAACCCATGGTATGAGTCTCCCTCAATATTGTAACTCATAATGAGGGAAGAAAAATTCAATTTCGTAAATTGCTTTTAAAAAATCGAATATAACACTTTAACTAGTACTTTAACGAGTACTTTAGTACACGGCCAGAATTACAATGTGACGTGCCTGTAGTTGATTAATATCCCAACTTCAGTACTGCCAAATACAGGTGCTCAAACATCTCACTGGTACGGTACACAGGTACGGTACACAGGTATGGGGTATCCCTATCCCCAGTGCCATAGATGTTTCCGTGGCAGAGTGAGCCTGATAACCCTTGAAGCGGAAGTCAAAGGGTAGTATTATAATAAATAGAAGAAGTGAGGGGGGCATTTGTTATGCTAATCAGGACCCAATGAAATATGAAAGATGAAAGATGGTAGTGCAATGCACCCATAGGTCCAAAGCAGTTTCATACTTCACAGTTTGTTAATGCATGTATAATGTTCATCTGAACTCAATATGGAACAACGGACAGATATTAATAGTAAAAACTGTTGAAGTACTGTTGTGTGATCCGAACACTCAAACATAACTTAAAGACTGACAATAGATAAGTTGGCGTGTAATGGATTGCATTTAATAGTACAGCAGTGGGTCGGGAACAACTTTCTTATCGCTCTCATATTGTGAATGAATAAACTTATTTTTTCTTTTCCATATAATGACTTATACTATACCTTATACTATAACTTAGTATTAGATGTTAATTTGCAATGTGTAAAGGGACAGGGGTTGGGTTCTATCGAACACAGCCCCACGCTTATGCTCTCACTTTAACCATATGGTAATATGCGCGTTATACTACAGAAAGGTATGTATGGCGGGTCAAAGTAGCATTATATTCGCCGATATGAAGAGATGGATACCACAACAATAATTCACGATGATAGTACATAATGCATGATAATAATGCACTGTTGGCTCATGTCTTCGACCCCCACACATTTTAATTTTTATTTCAGTTTTAACTTTTAACTTGTTTGCACTGTGATTATTAGGTGATGCCGGCGCACCTGTACCACTAGCACTAGCACTAGCACCGGTCAGGATTGCAGTATAAATAGCACAACCAATACCAATTCCTTCATCAAATGGACCCCGTTTCTAAGTTACTGCTAAAGCTGAATATCCCTTCAGAAATTGTTTTAGTGTTACCACCATTAGGGTCGATGGTTAATAAAAGAAGAGAGAGAAAATTTATAAGTGACGTTCATTCAAATATTACTTTTAAATGTTCTTTAGTAATAACTAGTAATAAGTGAAAATTCATCGAATTGAGGGTATTGTCATTAATGTCCTTTAATGTCCATATTATTATTATTGTTATTATATTATTATTATTTTATTATCGAAGTGTACTTCAATAGTTAAACTTTCCTTATTTCTTAATCATTTGTAACGTTATGTCATACTATAAACATATCGTTGTATTTAATGCTCATGTCAGTGTACAATCAGAGTACAATCAGTGTACTATCAGTGCAATAAAATAAAATAAACGGTTTTCTGCGACTGTTCCAACAATTCACCAGTAATTGATAATCAAATAAAAGTTTAAAAAAAAGTTTTATTTAAACAGTAAATAGGAACTGTTCATGTATGTCTTATACTATGAGTTTACATATGTGTGTATATTGGCGCGTTAGAACCTGATTGAGTGTATTGCTCATCCCTTTCCGCCTCTGAGAGAGTGTCTCTCTCTCTTTGCCTTTAAACGCTCACATTGAACGCGATCACTAAAATGGCGTTCGTCTGAAAATAAACACTCAAATTTTTGAGGCTTCCAAATTGTGAATGTGACACCGAATACCACAAAATGATTTAAATGCCAAAAATTCACATCTCACATCACATCACATCACAAAGGTATGTGCATATGTGTATCTCAATTAACATAACAACGATAATGAACCCGACATTAATATCGATTTTTTGCATACAAAATGTGAACACATTTTTATAAATAAATAAATAATGATTGATTTTAATAAATAAGTAAATACATCATTTTATAGTGTATTATTAATGACATTTATTTAGTTATTTGTATACTTTAATGTGATAATAATGTCTAAAAAGTGCATCAAATACTGCCCTTGACTCAGTTATACATTTGGTGACTCATTCCAATTGATTCCCGATTTTTGTCATGATATTACCATCGAAGCATGTGTTTGGTTCCGATCGATGTCCTCAATTCACATCTATTTCTTTGAAAAGTGTTGACTTTACTTTAATATATTATTAATCTCTGTCTTTACCTTTCGTATGTCTTTAATCTTAACCATTCCCATATCGTATCTCTTTCATTTATTTATTTAATTTATTATCATATCATTTGTAATATTATTAATTAATTGTTGTTTTATATATTATTATTATTATATTATTAATAATTATAAAAATGTATTTTTTGTTATAATTTTTCAGATAAACACAAAACACGACACATTTCATTTGATTCCTATTAAATGGTGCCAAATTAATCATTATTATTTTACTAAAATAATATAATCATTAAAATTATATAAAAATTATAATGCAATTAATTGAGTCGACGTTCATACGCTGACGTTATCGTTAAAAGGCCAAATACGGTATGTGATCACCTCAATTATAATTTTAAATTTTAAACTTTAATTTAATTTAATTTAAAAGTCATGTTTTTCAGTGCCAAAGAAAAGGATAAATTCTCCATATTCATTGATATTTTTTAGAAAAAACTTCCTTTTAATAAAATGCATTATAAATGTTAATTAATTACTATTTACCTGTTCACTGTGTTTGGTAATGTTAAAGTGTAAAATGTGTTTATAATTTCCTTCTTTTTCCTGATTATTAATTAATTTGAGGGAAATTATTTCCCATTTACAATACACTACAATACAATGCATTTTTCTATCCCATTGTTGTCCATATTGTTAATATTTACATGACTCATGATTTTTATGACATAATTTTATATTATTATTATTATTGTTTTTATTATGGTTATTTCGCTGTGTCATAATTGTATAATACAAACGTTGTGATGTAAATTTAAATGTGTTAAATAATAATAATAATTATTATTATTATTTATTTTACAGATTTAGTCGCAAGTGACGGAAGCGGATTTTGAGTGTGAAAATAGACGTGAGAGACGCTTAAAAAAATGCTTTCGACCCAAAGAAGCAGTAAATCACTCTCTTGTGATTCTCTCTTTTATGAGAGATCATCACTTAAGAGAAAGTTAACACCATCGACGACATCCAATAATATTTCCAATTTTAAAAATGATGATTATAATTATTTAATTAATTGTAATGAGCTCATCACAACATGTAAGGTAATGACATGATGATAATACCGGTGACGAAAGGGATAATGATATTATTATTATAATGATATTGTAATATTATATATAAAAATATATATAAAAATTGCTGAATAATAATAATATG
This sequence comes from Eniochthonius minutissimus, assembly GCA_034695285.1. Classification (NCBI taxonomy): domain Eukaryota; kingdom Metazoa; phylum Arthropoda; class Arachnida; order Sarcoptiformes; family Eniochthoniidae; genus Eniochthonius; species Eniochthonius minutissimus. Next base: position 750 of record JAQIWM010000214.1, on the reverse strand, counting down.
GTTTTTGCATATGAAACTGTGTCACGATATTTAATCATTTGTACTAAAATATGTACATTTACAGGAAGCACTATTGGAGAATGAAGCAACTGTCATCGCGGCATTGACTGTCTTAAAAACTGATGATGGCGTTGGATGTGTTCAGCCAAAAGATAAACTTAATACGGTATTCACTTTTGTCTTTATATTATCCAAAATGTTTTCACTTTTAATAATAATGTATCATTTTATATTATAATATATCATAATATTATAATGTATTATTATACATTATTATTAACAAACTTTTCAACAGTGTGAGTGTTGTTTTAGAAATGCAAATTTTTATCATACTTTTAGAGTCTAAAGTTTAGATTATTGATGTGCGTTTTTAGACTTCTCGTTTTTAGATTGTCTTATGTCAAAGTCTAAAGATTATCCAAAATTCTAAAACATGTTTTTAAACCTTTAAAATTTTCCTCAAATATTAAAATAAGTAAAATGTAAAAATTAACATTAACATTATAATTAATTTGATATTATGTTTGAGGAAATAAATTTAAAAGTAAATATAACCACATTAATGTAATACATTTTATTGTAAATTGTGTATTTTATTAGAAATGATATTTTAGTGTCTTTAATTATATATATAATTAAATTTATATAATAAATTTTTATATATATATAAATGTATATATAATTAAATTTATATAATAAATTTTTATATATATATAAATGTATATATAATTAAATTTATATAATAAATTT
>JAQIWM010000213.1:0-11914 GCA_034695285.1 Eniochthonius minutissimus | reverse complement strand
AGAGAGGTGATATCAAAAGCTCTCACCACTAAAGTTTTTTGGTCTCATATTCATGTGCCACCCCTGATAACAACACCGACATCTCTGACATCACTAGTATCACTAGTGCTAGTCACTGCATATAACTATCACATGCAGAATAACACACCGAATTGCTATAATAAAAGTAATGCAATATACGATTTTTGTGGCTATTGCTATATTGGTATAGTGATATTAATGTTTCCCCTTTTTTCATCCCCTTTTAGCAAAAACTTATAAAACATTTACGAATACGCGCAAAATAATTAGGTGAGGGCACTGCTAATGGTCGCTCCCAATTTACTCTAATACCACGAGTGGAGTATTAGAGTTAGTATTAGAGTTAGCATCAGTTACAACCCGATCCATCGGTCTTTTTGTGAATTCATGGCGATGCCTCACCTCTGCCTCAATTGCTAATTCAATTATGGTCTTTCACTTCACTTTTACCTCACAAAAGATTCAACCATGGGCTAATGCTATGACTTTTGGGCTGAGTTAACATTACTGTAAAAGTTAACATTACTTTCACTTTAGTAGTGACCGCAGTTTTGTAAATAAGTAAATAAGATACAGTATAACGTAGACATAGTATAACGTATTGTATAATATAATTTTGTGCTTTCGATCCGATTGGAGTATACTGTACATAACAGTGAATAACTTCCGAATTACTCTGCAATAGGCGCATACGGTCATAAGAAATTACAATAATTTGCTTGTAAGTGATCCGCCACTGATCCTCCACAATTGGGGGAAAACACTACACTACTAGTAAATTGCTATTTGCAATTGGTGTTGTCAGTGGCTCTACTTATGGTAGTGAGAGAAAGAGAGGAAAAGAAAGATATTATAAGATATCATAAGAGTGATAGTAATAGGATCAGGAATAACAGGTTATAGTGTGACTGCGGTAGTGGCATAACTGCTCCTCAAAAATGCCTCCTCCCACTTGTAGTTTACCTCAAAAAATAAAATACTATGTTTAGCCATAACAAGGAAAATGTCGACGAAAACTTTTTTTTAGAAAAAAATAGCACTGTATACACTTTAGGGGTTACAAATAGTTTTTGGCCTCAATTTGCAATAACACAGTGTATTGAGATGAATGTTTCCTATTGAATGGCCTCTGACCATTGATTATAGAGAATTGGCATTTGTATGGTGTGCACCCAAATGGCATTATCTGCCACAACGCGTGGCCAATTCTGCAAATGTGACTTTAAATGTACGCGCACACACTTGACTCAATTTGTTTCCATACACTAGTATTGAATCAGCGTGACTTTCACCAGCCACTAGTAATATTTGGCCGTTCAGTCATTCGCTTCTCTCTTTCTCTCTCTCTCACGATTTGTACGGCATATCTCTCCCGAGAGATAATCACCGTACCGAATGGGCACATATAACTACATATAACTGCATCCATAGAGTGGCATAACTCAATAATGTATGCGAATCGGAGGCAAATTGTGTTTTGCAGTCATTTCAATGCACTCATGCATGTTATTGAATCACTTGCATAAGCAGATGCAACAATACAATACAGTATTTTTTGGCACTGATTGGCTTCGGCACTGTATATACATTATATACTGTGTATACATTATACTCACTCAGTTTTTCATATTATTTCTTTGGGCAGATTTAGATTCACATGAATTGGGGGGTTTTTGTTTGAAATGACACACTCTTTATGAGTTCACAGTGCATGACACTTTCACGTTTCGTATACCGTTTTTTTAGTTTATATTCCAATTGATGTGAGTCTATGTGTACGTTGTACTGTTTTTGTTTCCAATTTTCAAATTTTATATGCAAATTCATTCACTCGTGAAACTATCCCCATGACTGATACAGTTGTTCCTAATCTACACTGATAGTGATAGTGAAATTGATGCCCTTCAAGTATCAGTATATAATCAGTATCAAATATATAGGGTAATATAATGGTATATTAATCTGTGATTGAATATATAAAATTGTGATGCAATTCATTTTACTGTGTATTATTGCCCCTGTAAAAGGGCCTACTTTTTGCTAGTGTTATGCTCTGCTGTGCAGTACTACAATTTATTTATTTATTTATTTATTATAAAAGTTATAGATAAATTAATGAAATTTTGAGTTGAAATTTAATTAGAAAATTATACAAAAATTTTACATATAATTTTTATCTTAAAAGCAATTTTAGCGTGATAATTAAAATAAAAATGTAATAATTTAAAATATTAAATATGAATTACTTAAGCAAAAAAAAATAAATGAATTTAATAATAAATAAAAATAATGGTATTTAATAATCTACGAAAGAATGTTAATTGTTTATTTAGAGGCAATTTTCAAATGCAATTTCCTTAAGTTTATAGTCTCAATTTAAATTATTATTGCGCTAAAACTTCTCTTTCACTCTCTTAAACTCATTCCCTTCTTTTTTATAATCAAATGCCATTTATTTCTTTTTAGAGCTGCAATTATATAAAATTCTAATTGCAATTGTATTGAATGAATAGTGACTTAAATGTAGCATATTTCCAGTGATTCTCATTTGCATAAAATTATATGTTATTTTCTACTACTATCAAAGTACAGGGTGTTTCATTGAAGAACTAACATTGCGCTAACAGTTTAACACCTGCGACTTTGTGATGCAAAATTCGATGAATTCGTGTATTTATGGCTTAATATATGACTCTCTCTCAGTCTCTCTCAGTCTCTCTCTCTCTCTCTCTCTCTCAGTCTCTCTCTCTCCCCCTCTCTCTCTTTCTCTCTCTTTCTCTCTCTCCCCTCTTTCAAAGAAATTTGTTTAATGAGAAAAAAGTGAGTTAATTTCCAAAGAATCGTAAAAAGAGTTTTGTGTGCTAATGTTTGACATGGAAATAGAGATAATAGTGAATGAGCGCAGTAATTGCAAATGCACCATGAAATGACACTGCCTTTAGCCTAAATTCAAATTCACAGACACATTCTCACAATCACAGGGGTAATATGAAATTCTGTTTTCCTAAAGCACGTATTGAGAAGAGACGAATAAATTAGTACGTATTATTCCAATATATATTCTGCAGTTACGTTACGATATAATTATAACAATGGACTCACTGCCAATTGGCAAATGTCCCGATGGTGAAATGATCATCAGAAGCTCAACACTCCACTGCTTCTCACATGCAAATGAGACATTATAGTAAACTCATAGTAAATTTACTCGTAATATTAATGAAGGGCAAAATGGCATTGATATGATACCGTATCCGTGCCATTGTTGTGATTTGGATTCTCATTTTTGATGCATATCATAGCGCTTTAATTAGACTCGCATTATGTTTAACGCTTCCCATGAGAGTCACTGTATATTACTAGTATTAGACAATGAACATGATGCAATGAGCAATTGCATTTTTAGTTTACGAATAATAATAAACACTAAATTAATGTTTTAAATTAATACAATTAATTAAGGCACAGAAATGATAGAAATTTTAAAAATATTGCGTTAAATAAAAACGAACATTAACTAGTACGAGATAATATAATTTTAAAAAATTATACTTAAAATAATTGAATTGAATTTATCATTTGAATCAAAGTTTATTTAGGTTTTGACACAAAACACAATCATATAACTAATCCCGTGTAAGTGTATCTTAGTATTTCTTCCTCAAGTATCTTATCAGTTTAGTGTCTTCCTCACGCCGCCATCACACGCCACCGGTACTCCATCATTTTACTAAAGACATAGATATATACTTTGCCAATCTTTAGCTTCTTCTTCTTCTTCCGGCGGTGCCCACAAAGGAAATAATCTAAAACAAGATATAGTGAAACAGATATAGTGAAACAACACTGAAAGTGAATCCGTGCAGAACAACAAACAGTTGCCGGTACGTCGGTTCTTTATACATAAACTTTAATGCGTCATAACCATAGACATTGCTTTATTTTTGGCGATTATCGTTAGACTTTTCAATGCTTATCACTTGAGTTCTATGACAGAATCGTCTTTAAGATTCAACATGACAGGGGATGGCCCTCAATTGACGTCTTTTGTATTTGAGGCCAAAAATTACTTATCTCTCGAGTATCACTAACAGTGAGTTGCACTTTTATACTAAAGGGCCAAAAAGTTTCAAAAGTCCAACAAATGTCTGACACAATGAATGATTCGCATTGTTGTAGAGAGAACAGTGTGTAAATTTATTTGCGAGAGAAATGTTAGACAAACAACGGACGCGTATGTAATCATCATCGGCAATTGTGAAGGTGATCACTGAACCATAACCTGAGGGGACGTTAGAGTTACATCGCAATTGTTTCCCTCTTTTACATGTTCTTAAGTTTAATATTAGTGTACAAAATCGGGTGTGAACTGTAACATTAGATATAAAAGTAGTATCATAGTTACTCAAAGTCGAGGTCATGATGTACATTTTAAGATATAAATAAATCAAAGAATTCATAGTAATATATTCATATACAATGTAGTCTTAGATACAATAGTCATACAAATGTATAAATATTTATTATACAACAATACAATAATTTTGTTATCTATTTAGTTGAAATAGTGCCCTTTTCTGTGGTTAATCCTTATGAGGACTGACAACAATTGCCATTACATTATGGTATGTACACCATAACTTATTTTCCCCTCTTTCATCTTCCCTCTCACTTAACCATACACAACCCCCCCTTATTCCATTATAACCCCTCAATTCGGGAGTTTAACCGAACGGTTCAATTGTTTTCTCCATTCACTATTAACTATGATTTCATCCTCATTAAAGTCAAGATTAATGAATCCATTTATAAGCGCAGAATGGTGTTGTGTCTCACAATTGTTATACCTCTTAATCTGGCACTTGAAATAATGTTACACCATTATTTGTATGTAATGTATTACTACACCCATTTGGACATTTCATTTGGACACTCACAGCACCGTGACAAAGAAAAACTAAAAATTCCCACTTTTGTAAGTTGTGTAATTTCAGTGTTCGGCAAATGGAATATTTGATAAGCGATTGACTCCGCCATAAAAATTTTGTCACATTAGTATTTTCTTTATTAATTACCAGAGAAAATAGTTATCCATGGGAAAATGATACATAAAATAATTTCTTATCCCTGTGAACTTTTAATAATTTTCTTGTTTGACCCTATGACGAAAGTTAGGACTTTGCAGATCACTAATATATCACTGCGTGTGTGATACTTGAAAATTGTTAAAACTTTCAAATGATGGTCGTCATTTTTATTTATTTTTTCCTCTCTTTTACTTGTAATACGCTGTGTGCAAAATGCCGCAGCTGAGAGTTGATGGGCCATAAGTTAGTCCCAATTCCCATCAATGGGTCATAAGTCCTCCCACCGGCGGCACCATCACAGCGGGTGAAAGACATTGACAACAGTATATCTGTCTTTGGGAATGAGCAAAAAGTTAATAAAAATGTACAGTGAAAGGCATATTCGTGTGTAATAATATTTGATACTGAAACGAATCAGAGAGAGATGAGCATTTGCACTTTTCACCCGTGAATTATAATGGTCATTGCGCTATACTGATGCTGAGGGATATACAATAATAGAATAGTTTTAGCGATATATATGATGATAGTACAGTATGAGACGTTTAAATGTTCGTGCTGTTCTTTGCAATAATAGTATATAATATATACTACTCTCTCAACTACCACCATGTGGGGACCAATTGCCTGACCGGTGAAAAATAGAGATAAGGATCATGCCATTGCTCAAGAAGTTATGGTTCATTGGGTGGTCGGTGTAAAGGTGGCTTTTGGCATTTGAAACTGCCACTTCCATGGATGTGCACTTCCAATAGAGTATACACTCTCAATAAGTCACTGTATGTATCGCTGACTATTGATGGTGAAGTGAGATGACGTACTCTGATATCACTTTCACGTTCAATACAACAATAATAATATAATATATAATGGAACAGGAGAAGAGTCATTCTCTTTTTTGATCCCCTTTTACACGCATCAATTGCATTCTTTGCCCATCATACTGTAAGTGTGTGTATGTGTTATACAAAATCATGGGGATAGGGACAGAGAGAAAAAAAATAGTGAACTCACACAATACAATTGGACATATTATTAGGATGGACAATGAATTTTCTGTTCATGGATGTGAAATAATCCCTCCTAAAGAGTTCTCACACTTTTGGGGAGTATATTATTATCGAATGAATAACTTGAGCCCCCCTTTTTTAAAAGTATCTCCTGCAAATGTTCTGTATAAAGCTAAACAGTTTATCATTGACTAGTAAAAGACCTTTTTATTTTCGGTTACTTCCCCCTATGCTCTCTCAATTGACGATTTGGCGTACAAATATAGTGAAAGCACTTCTCTATGGCCATTCCCGACCCGATCATTCTTCAGGAGCTTATCAAACAGTCCGATCAGAAAATGTGCAGCAACTTTTTTCAGTTATTTATTTTTCAATGCACTGCCAAATACTAGTATTTCAATACTTAGTCACAATGCAGATGTGAATTTAACAATTTGCATTGGTCTATGAGTGTATGAGTCTCACTCTCTCTATGAGTTTATGGATGATATGTATTTCCCCTCTTTTCTCGCTTAAGACTGATGCTAAATTGCTAGTATTGCACCTGGATTTAGATCTTGATGGTGATGCTGGTACTAGTGCTGGTGGTGGTGGATTCACGCTGTGACAGTTTCCGTTTATTGCCATCAAAACGCATTAACAAAATGGCAATATATACAGATATACATATATTACTGTAATACACCAGAGAAGAGATCAGAGTGTGGCGGGTATTTGTAAGTCCTTAATAAAGATCACTTTAATTGATAACTTATGATGTATGTGAGAAGAGAGATCCATTGAACAGGGGCCAAAGAATAGGGACATCACATTTGGTGGTCCTTTAAATATACACACAGATCCGGAAGAGAATTGAGTGTTTACAATTATCTCATGAGACGATTACTAAAAGGGTATAATAAAATGAACTGAAATTTGGGATTAGGTTTGGGTTTAGGGGTCGCGGTTAATCAATTGATTAGTATTTAGTTATTTTTAAAATTAAATTACTACTCTATACTTTCTAATTATCGTGTCACTGTTAATTAAATACAGTTCATTGTGAATTTTTGTCACTGTATCCGGTTTTTCAGTAAATGGGTAATTTAATTTGATAGATAATCATGATAATCCTCTCAGAGAAAAACAATTGTTGTAATTTTTTGCACCCCAACAATTTTATTTTATTTAATGCCACATAATGATAAATTTATATGCTGGATTTTTCTATTACTAAATTCTCTTTAAAATAATTCACTTTCACTATAATAACAATAAATTACAAGAGACGGAAATTATATTCCCATTATTTTTATAGAAAATTATTATTTGTTTCTTATATAATGCATATATACATTTTTAGGGATAAAAATTTGTGTTTTAAATTTGAAATTTTCGGCGAAATAAAAAAGAAAAAAGTGTCGGCACTGATCATTTATTATATCTTTGATCACTGATTTTTAACATGCATCATTCTCTAGTTTCAGGTCAATTGCTGCATGTATGTGTTTTTTGGTTCCCTTTAATTTAATACAATTGACTATTATATTTGTCACATTCCCACGTCATGTATGCTCAATGGTGATACACTATTAAATAAATCACAGAAAAAACCGAAACTGAAACATCCGTAAGTGAATCAAAAAATTATAATAATAATCTATGAATGTGTATATACAAAATACTAGTGATTCACGTATGCGTATAATAATAATCTTCAGGGAGTGGATGATAATCATCTGATCTGACATCGCATGACCTCCCATGAAGAAGTGCAATTCACTCATCAGTCACTGGAGAGTCGCAAAATTTGGACACATTCTAGTAACGGATCGAAACACAACAGAATGTGCACAATGTTAAGGTTAAAAGCCACTGACGTTAAGATAATAGTTAATGCATTAGAAAGAAGTGAAAGAATGTCAATTATTGTCTTATGTTTCAGGTGTGCATTAAAGTCGAAGATGCGACGAATCGTGATGTTTTTACAAATTTTTTATATGTATCGTTTTTTCATAATGAATCATTATTTACTTTTTCCTTTCATTTTTGTCTAATTTTTCTCACACAATTGTTGGTGAATGTATACGTTGGAATAGTGACGCCTCTAATTGGACCCTCTCTCTCTCAATCAAAATCACAACAGTGGCGTGTTACACTGATGCGATACAACACACCTCAGGCATTGGTTCACTATTCATGTCTCTTCCCACAGTGTTTACACCACGCCTCTAGTGAGGGAACTATTCCAGGACCTGACCCTACAGGCGTTTTACCACCGCTGTCAGAATAACAATCGCACCCTCTTAAACATTGAGACATTCAATTGCTGCATGTTAACTGCTGTATACTATGCAGTGAATATCACCGATATCTGTGAGGTCATGATTAAAATCGTGCTTTTGACAGGTGAATAGATGCTCATCAACAGCACAAACTGTGATTCTTCTAAAACTATTGCAATTTGGAGCAATCATCTCTCCATAATGCAGGACCATCGCCATGACCATCGCCATAAATCACCATCATCGGCAACGGCTGCGATCTCATGTCCACAACAGACACGATCCGCGACTAATTTTACCATTGACGCCATTATTGGAAGTAATGGAGAATCCGATCGACCCTCTTCAGCAGCGGACGAATCTATCTCTAGTCCCACGACAGGTAATAATTAATTTTGGTAATAATAGTCTTTAGCATTTGATAATTTTTAAAGCTTAAAGGGTCACGGCAGAAATTTAATAAATCAGGGGGGAGGGGGGGTAATTAAGAGAAGAAATGACTAAGATTTAGAGTTATTTTTAAAATGATTGCATGGCTAATAAATTATGTATAAGACAATCACTTTTGAGGGGTGAATTTCCCCCTCTAAATTAATATGTTACAGTGGGGAAACTCCCCTCTTGTCAAACACTGGTCTTTAAATGTCTTATTATGCAATTTTCTTAAAGTTTCATCATCTTCAATGCGGCGGATGATAACACCGTCATACATGAACAATACCGATCGATCGGCAACAATTAAATCTCATAATATCATGAGTCCCCCGACGTACCGTGTCTCATCAGTATCACCGCCATTATCATCATGTTCAGATGCAGATCTCTGTGCGGTACGAGCACCGAGTTCCTCACCATCACCATCACTCGATGGTTCCCGATGTTCCACCGCCAATTCCGATGTTACTCATGATCATCGGTCACGATCATTGGGTGGGTGCAGATCTCCATCACCACCGCCATCCCCATCGACATCATCAGCAAAAAAGAAGAGTAATTGCAATTCAGGACCTAATCCTTTTGCGGAATTAAATAAACCGCAATGTAATTGTGAAGATTTATCACGAATTGAGTGTCGATTGGAAAATAAAGATCTTTGGGAAAAGTTTCATGATTTAGGAACTGAAATGATCATTACCAAAACAGGACGAAGGTATGATCCTAATAATTTGTTATTATATATATTTATATATTTATATTTATATTTATTATATTTTTTATTTTTTATTTTTAACATTAACTCATTATTAATCGAATTTTGTAAATTGTTTATCATTCATTTTTTACGCACAATTAACAGTTATAATTGTGATATTCAATTGTTCTGTTGTGTCATATCTCATAATTAAGTGTTTATGAACTTTAATCGAATTTCCATTGTTTATTCATATTATTGTCATATGATTGTTGTATAAAAAGAATAATACTCTCTTATTATACAAATATATCTTTAAATGAATATATTTTTATTGTTGCACTTTTACATTGTATTATTGTGCGTATAATATTCACGCATAAATAATTAATCAATGGTTTTTGAGCGATTTTAGTTCACGATTGTGGTGATTTATTCATTTTTGTCTCTCCCATGCCCATAGTCCGATTCATTAGCATATGGTTCAAGTACTATTTTATGGTGAAATTTAATATGCATTGAAAAATAGGGCTGAAATAAGTTAGATTTTATTGCATTGCATTATATACACGTAAATTTGGGCATTGTTGAACTTAAAGTTGTTTAATTGAAAATACGGGGATACGTTTCAGTTATTGTTTAATTATCTACCATCATCGAGTACATAATTGGATCCATTAAATAGCGATGATTCTCGATTAAGTTTAGTATTGGAGTTCATATATTAGGCCGAGAATAATGATAATGGTAATAGTTTTATAGAGACAGACACATGCAGACATAGTTCTATAACAGGATATAAATGTACGATTGTTAATTAGAGAATTTAGTGATAAGAATTAATTATTAACATATTGTTGCACTTTGGTTTAGATGTTTAAATACTTATTTTTGTCACATTATTGTGAAATTTTCTATTTAATTCAAAAATAAACATATACTGCTGTTAGTGATATGTATTGTTTCACGTTTAAGAACAAACATTACGCGAGAGCTTTGAAATGTAAACATTAATTTAAAAATATATGACCCCAAATTACTGATTAGTCACTTATTTGTCTATCGGTTAACGATTTTTATTGTTGCAAAACCCTTATCAATAATGTGTAATTTTGTAAATAATTATAATATTTATTCAAAATTATATTGATATGTCTCAATTACTAACACATTGTCTCATACTATTTTTACTCTTTTATTATTTATTAATCATTTATCATTTGCAAAAATTCTCTAACAATTGGGATCATGGCATTGTTTTAAACTAACAATTGCTTTATTTAGTGCAACAATGCATATACTTATGATATACATATACTTTAAATGAAAATATCTCTAATTCACAATATAATTTGCAAATGATGTTATATGTTAGAGATTAGTATCGTTACACATTTATTTAATTAAATTTTCAATGAGAAAATGTTTTTTATATAAATAATTGCGATTATTTAAAAATGTATGTCACAATTAATTAGTTTATTATAAATAATTAGCTGTGGATATTGACAAATGTTTTAACACTAAAGGCGATTATAAGAGAATTATCTTTATCCTCTAAAAAATGGATAATAAAAAATTTAAAGGACATTTAAAAGCATAATTAAAAAAGTGATGGTAATAAATGGTAATAAATAAAAATTTAAATCACATTATAGCAGATAAATGCTAAAACCTCATTTCTTAAGCCCTTTACTTTTATGATTAAAAAAAAAAGCATTAACAAAATGAATATGAATACATGTACATAGTGAATGTATATAGTGAATGTAAATGATATAACATGAGACATGATCTGATGATGTGCATGTGATTCTGTTCATCATCACCATAATGTGAAAGAATCGAATTATTTTAAAACAGAGATGACAGACTCTACAATAATCAGAGCAATTTTTGGAATTAAAGTTTAAAATAAGCCAAATGCTGAGTGAGCATCTGATACAAGTTAACAGTGAAAGACCCAAATTGGGTTTAGATTGATGAGGTACACATAAATTGAATTTAGAGAGTGAGACTCATCTCTATGTGTATATAAACTATAGTTTCAGATCAATACATATGCATTATTTTAAGGTAATGTTTAACATAATATTGATCGATCATATGGGCGCTGATGTTGCATATCACTAGAAATGTTCACCCCCAAAAGTCTTTACTCTGTTGCGACTGTATCATAATTATGTCTTTTATTTGTTATTCATGTGAGAGTTTATCATCAATCACAAATTAAAATTACATCAACTCACTGTGCTTATCAACTGTTTCACCATATTCTAGTTATAGAGAGAGGAGACCCTAAAGAGTTTGAGAACATACAGCCACAGATGATAAGCTCATGGGTCTCTCTCTCTCTCTCTCTCAGTCTCTCTCTCTCTCTCCCTCTCTCTCTCCCTCTCC
>JAQIWM010000212.1:0-11916 GCA_034695285.1 Eniochthonius minutissimus | reverse complement strand
TTTATTTATTGTATTTTATTTGCATAAAAATTCATGGTCATTTATTAATTTCAATGTCATAATAAATAATGAAATATTAGAATATTATGTTATAATTTGGTTCAAAGGCATTTATAAAACTTTTTAGGGTATTGTTGTTCCATTTTGTTACTAAAAAGGCGTGAAAAATCTTATACTAATTAGTAATTTATTATGATCTATTTAAAAGATACTAAATTTGTTCATAATGAATAATTAATTTTATAAAGAAAAAAATAATAAAATACGGAAATTAATAATAAGGAACTGTTCCGGAACTATATACGAATACATTTTTTTAATTTATTTCCAAATATTACTGATCTTATGTTAGGTTATGCATTATCATTTACTATTAATCGCTATTTTAATCTTTGACATAATTTTATTTTATTATTTGTTATATATTAATATTATAATACCAATGTATTTATATAAATAATCGGAAGTATTGTATATGTTAAAATATATATGTATATGTATCGGAAATTAGAAAATACCATGTTAACTATGTTAAGAGTCTAAATGATTTAATGCTACAATGTACTAATATTTTAGTAAATAATTAAATTATTAATTGAAATATATTATTACTTTTATTGGCACATGATTTTGTATTAATTTCTCATAAAAGTTCAAAGTTAAACAAAACAATTATAAACTAAATTGATATATCAAATTTATTATGTGATAAAAATGAATATCTCTTTTGAAAGTACACAAAGAGTACTCTTTTCAACACTTGTACTTTATTATTGTTTTTTATCCAAAGAAATTATCAGTTAAATCATAAGATATAAACTTTCACCGGAAACTATACTTACATTTTTTTTGATAAATGATATTTTATCATTATGTAAATAAATCAACGAAAGTATTGTAATAATAACCCGGTAATGTTAATATGCCCCACAATGTTAATACCCTACAATGATAATAGACAATAAAAGATATAACATCCGCAAAATTATCTCAAATCATATCATAATTAAACAAAAATGACATTTAATTAACACGCGGTAATTAATTTTTAAAATGATAATGCACTTTAAAAATTTATATTAATTTTATTTAATTTCTTAAAAAACACAAAATTATTTTATATATTAAGTGTTAATACAGTATTATATTATAATATATATTTATATTTATATATTATTATAATTAATTTATAATAAATCATAATCCATCATATTTTATTACAATACAAATTTATCATAATTTCAATATTATTGATTTGATTATTATATTGAAATTGCACTGAATAAATATTTATGATTATACAATGATTATAATGTAATAATTCATTTTTTCAAAATAATAATTTATCTAAATATTAAATGTGAGTTCATATTTAATAAACTTTATTAATAGGTTAAGAAAATATATAATATATAATAATAATATATAATATGACAATGTTAAAGTATACAGTTTAGAGCATAGTTAATAATCTGAAAAATGTGATGCACAATTTCGTCATCGTGATTATTACGAAATAATATATGCAAAAGTTATGTAATACTTAAGTGGGATGTATCATTATATTAAAGTGATTATTAATTGTTTAAATAATATGAAGAGCAACAATACAGTAGAGAATAATAAGAGTAAAAAAAGAGGGTATTATGCCCTCAGTTGTTAAGGACATTATCTCAAAAGCATTTCAGTATTACATAGAATTGAGATTCCTCAACGATTAAGGATCATGTCGCAGATAATCACTCTGTAGTTACGTATCATTTTTATTGTTACATTTGCGTATTGTTGAATAATGTACAGGAAATTATAAAAGAATTGAAGATTTAAAGATCAGTTATTATTTATCTTATAATTAAAAAATTATTATATTAAAAAAATTAATAAATAAAATATCAATTAATTGTTTTCATATTTCTTAACTCGAAAATGATTTTTTAAAAAAATAATAAATTTTGTAATATTAAAATTTCTGTTTATTATAAAGTTTAAATTATAAGTTAAACATCCTTAAACAATAAAGTGCATAAAAATAAAATGCAAAATCACATGTCGTGAAAGTTGTATTGTTGTATCATTTGTAATATTTTCATTCATGAAAAGAAATTTAACAGCGCATACACATACCATTAAAAAGGTAAATATCCACATCCAAAAGCATATTAAGTATTAAGCATTAAGTACAGCGCTGTCCTAAATATTAGGCTCTCATTATCCACAAACAGAGCCATCATAAAGCCACTCTCTTAGTTTAAGAAACGGTTCCCATGTAACTAAGTAAAAAATCGTGCTCTTTTCTCTGCATTAAACCACACCACTCTCTCTTTTTCTTTCACAACACCATTGGCCATTTTTTTCTTCATCTTCAATCGCCTCAGAGGGAGAGAGAGAAGAGAGAGACCTGTAAGTGAAAGTGGTCCATTTTCACTTTCCCCCTTTTTCTATTGCTTAAATTAATTTTTATATCTCTTCCCCTTTTTTAATACTTAATACCTCTCTCTCTCTCTCTCTCTCTCTCTCTCTCTCTCTCTCTCCCTCTCTCTCTCTCTCTCTCACGCGTAAAGTATCTCCCAAACTCGTTGTATATCACTATCAAAGGCGGGGAAAGGTCACCTCAATTGTGTTGGCCATATCTGTGGATGACTTTTACTCTTTATTGCTGTTAACTGTAATACTAGCATTATGGCAGTGCCCAATGCCCACCTTTTTCTTAAACCACTCTCAAAGCATTAAAAAAGGGGAGCGGCGTATAGTATAAAATGCGATCGGTCAGACAATTTAAATGACAGTTTCATCAGCAACAGCATTTAGTGTATTCCATTCGCTCAGTAAATTTCTTGAGGAAGACTCAGTCCTTAGGAAAAGTCATTATTGCAATAATATTGTGCC
Source organism: Eniochthonius minutissimus (assembly GCA_034695285.1). Taxonomy (NCBI): domain Eukaryota; kingdom Metazoa; phylum Arthropoda; class Arachnida; order Sarcoptiformes; family Eniochthoniidae; genus Eniochthonius; species Eniochthonius minutissimus. The sequence continues at coordinate 9,030 of JAQIWM010000212.1, read as the reverse complement.
CATTCATAGTTTATTAAATTATTATTATTATTATTAAAAAGTTTTTAACTTTATAATAATGAAGTGCCTTTTGGTAAGTTTTTGGATATGGATATATGTGTGTTTTATGTCCGTTGATGATGTTAAATCGTATTAAAGTGTTCAATAAATTAGTAATGTGCTCAATTGAATTGAATTTAAAAGAAAATAATGTGTGCCATAATGCCCTATAATGTTATGAATAATTTTTGTTAATATTTAACTAAATTTTGTTTTATCATTCCTCACGATTAATGATTTATTTGGAAATAAAAATATCCGCCTCTGTTTTGTCCTCTTTCGTGTTTTGGCATTTTATTTCCTCAAATTTATTGCTGTTTATTCAGTGATAATTTTGGAAATTATTATTAAATTTTAATAATAATTAATAACTTCCGTTTAAATTGGAATTTCAATTAATTTAGTGCTATTCTCGTGCAGGTATTGTCTCTCGTGGCATTAGCCATTGCATCAGACCTCAAAACAGCAGAATCTGGATATGGTCATCATGGCGGTGATGATGGTGGTTATGGACATCATGGCGGTGATTACGGTCACCATGGTGGTGACTCATATGGTCATCATGGAGGTAGTGACCACGGACATCATGATTATGGTCATGGTCATTCGGATTACAAAACTGAAAAAGATCATAAGGGAGGTTATGGATACGGTGACCACGATAAGGGTCATGGTTCATACGGAAAGGAAGTTAAGGATTACGGACATCACGATAAAGGATCTTATGGTAATCTATTTGTTAATTAACTATTCTTTCCCTCTTCCTATATCTACTATTTAATTACTAGTTAAACTATTTAATTAAATTAACTATTATCAGAACATAACAATAAGTATGGTGATTCCGGATACGGTCATCATGGTCTTGATAAATACGGCGCACATCACGATGCTTCTAAATATGGTAAGAAACACGGTGAACACGGACACCATTATGGATCAGGTTTATATTCCCGAAATCGTGGATACGGATACGAAAAGAAATACGCATATGATAAGGAATACGCAAACTACAAAAAGGGAGGATCTCACGACAAACATGGTTCAGCATATGGCGATAAAGAAAATTCAGCAAAATATGGTCTTAAGACATACAAAGATTATGGACACAAAAAGTATGCAGATAAACACGATCATGGTCATCATGACTCTGGTAAATACGGTCATCTTTTGGATACTTATTCAAAGCACGATCATGATAAAGGCCAATACAAGTATCATCAACCATCATATCACTACTCATACCATTCTTATCCCCAATATCATCATGGCGGTGGCGGTCATCATTACGATAATGGTCATCACTATGATAATGGTCATCACGGATATTAAATATATTAAAATAATAATACATAAAAAAGGGAGGGCCAAAGTTTAGCGTAAATATAAATCATTAAATAGCAATTTTTAAAATCCTTAAAATATTGAATAAATTTCCCATATAATTCCCCCCCAATTTATTATATAAATTCCCAAATTCACTATTTTCTGGCGTTAGTTATGTTTTAATTGAGTTAAAATTAATATCTGACGCAATGAAATAATTAAAATATAATAGTAAATTATAAATATATAAAAATTATAAAAATACTACACTGTGACACAACATAAATCGAACCAAACATAGGGTTGGGTTTTGGAATTTACTTTTAGAATCAATTGGAAAGTAATACTTTTTTGTTGTTAAATATGTTATATTATTATTAAGAAAAATTAAATGCCATCAATTTTTTGTGTGTCCCTAATTATTGTTTATTATTTTGTTCCATTAATTTTTCTTTATTATTATAAAAGTCCCTATTTACGTGTTAATATTTTGTCAATATATTAATTATTATTATTTCCTAATGGCAACTAATTTATAATATCATTACGTTTGCCTAATTTTTTATTATTATATCATTTTATCAATATTATTATTAATAATATGTAAACAATATTATATTATAATTATTATAAATAATTAATTAATTATATTATTATTAATCGATGCAATTGTGCGCCGGACACTGATACTTAATGCCTAAAGTGAGACTTCAAAATAACGATTATTAAATAATTCACTAAAATATTTTTATTATAATATAATATTATTTTTTGTCAAAAAAAAGATTCACACATTATTATGTTCAAATTGTATGTATAAATTATTTTTTGTCCAAAATTAAATGTCTTTCACTTTCATTGACATCATTTTTTATTTTTTATTATTATTCCGCATCTTAATTAATTAATTTTTTATACTAAAATTATATAATAATATACTTTATAACATACTTAATAATAATATATACTTTTGTGGTTATAATAATGAGCAATCAACAGTTTAGTTCCTATTAAAGTTCCTTCGGCTATTAAATGAACTAAAATAAGTATAATAATATATCATTCTAATTTTATTGTTAATCTAAATTTAAATCTAAATATGGTTATGTCGCGTTTCGCTGAAACCAGTTATAGATATGGGTATAAAAATGCTCATATTAATAGGGCGCTGTACCGTTAAATTTTATTTATATTATAATTAAATGTTACATATAATATAAATATTTTTATTATATGCATTTTAATTGATCACATAAATTACATTTTAATTGAATTATATTAAGAATATTTTCTAAACATTTTAAAATAATTTTTTATATTTACTTTGTTTTTAACTAAATAAATATTGAAATAAAAACATAATAGTGTTTTGTTAAATATTTTTTATTGTAAAACACAATTCGGCAAAACGTGAATAATAAAATAAAAAAGTTAATTCCATAGTGTATTAATATGATGTTAAACTCAGTCTCTTTATGACAATAGAAAAGGTAAATCATTTACTATGATTTACTATGATTTACTATCACACCATCACCAGGAAGGGACTTAAACCGGACACTTTTTAATGGTTCATCATAAAATGCTTTAATAATAATATAGATTATAATTATTTAATTTTAATTCTTTAATCACGCACTTCCTGTACTAAAAGGAACTCAATACATATCATAGTTATTGTATCTTAAGGGTTATTAGTGATTAACACTGTTAACTATAAACTAAACAAAAAAGACAACTTTTTTATGTCATATTATAAGAGTTAAGTAAATGTTTTGCCGCATATTATATAATATTATATAATACGTGAGATTATTTTATAGTTTTAATATCTTCGAAGTTCCGATTTAGTCACTCCCCAATGATATCATTTTAACACTATCATAATAAAGATCCTTTTAAATCATCACGCAATGGTCATTATTAAATAGGTCTTTACTGTCATTTACTAGTATTTGTGATAAAACTATTTTTGAACTCATTAAATGGGAATTAAAATTTTATTATTATTATTTTCGTTACAATATGAGTGTTTAATTCAGTTTCTTTATGGTTATACATTTTTAATGATATTATCATAGTTATTTATTAAGAGCCTCATTAACGTAATGTCCTAAAAAAGAGTTCAATATCATAGATATATCATAGATTTATATATTATTTTAATTGCGGTTTTTATAAATTTACTATACAATTAATGAATCACATAATAATAATTAAAAATATTTTGATTTATTAATAAATAATTATCCCATTTTCTTAAATGTCCTTAAAATTTAACATTTCATAACATACATTTTATTGATGAAAAAGTTTATCCAAAATTCCGATCATATTATTATTATTATTATTATTATTATTATATTATGTGTAAATCTTAATAATTAAAATACAATTATTTATAAAATGTCCTTTAACTTTTACTTTAAATGCATAAATTAATTTTATCATAAAATTGATTGGTTATAATAACAATTATATAATAACAATTATTATGTCATAGTTTTTAAATAATTAATAATTGGAACACATGTTCATGAATAATTGTATTTATATATTTATTATACAATAAAATTATAGATAATAATAATGTAATTATTATTCTGATGTATAAATATTTTAAGTTTAAGAATAATTTAATATGATTAACTGTTTATTTACAAATAATAATTATTTCTTTTTTATTTCTAATGACAGCAATAAATTGTATTATTAGCATTTTATAAATATTAATTAAAACCGCAGCAGAATATAGAACTTAAAATTGTAAATATATTTTTATTTTTAATTATTTAATTTCTATAATTACAGTTTTCTTAAATAAATATTATGATTAAAAGTTTATTTATATGAATCTATATGAATATGAATATGTATATGAATATTAATAAATTGAAAAAAGTAAAATAAAAATTTTTTATTAATCATTTTAATGTTCTTTTGAAAAACAATAAAAATTTAAGATTATGGAAAAATATTAGAGATAACAATTTTTTGTATCACATTATTATTATCATATTATTTTTTGTATCGTTATATTTTAAAGATTTAAAGTTTAGTTTATTTCAATGAAAGTTTCTCAATTTTTAATCTACATACAGAACAATTTATTTTCCATGCCAACCCCCGTGTCCGTGGCCTCCACCACCACCACCACCACCACCGCCGTGCCCGTGACCACCTCCATGACCGTGACCACCACCACCACCACCACCACCACCGCCGCCGTGCCCATGACCACCCCCATGTCCATGACCACCTCCGTGTCCATGACCACCTCCGTGTCCATGACCACCGCCATGTCCTCCTCCGTGACCACCGCCATGTCCTCCTCCGTGACCACCGCCATGTCCATGACCTCCCCCATGACCACCCCCATGTCCATGACCACCTCCGTGTCCATGACCACCGCCATGTCCTCCTCCCCCGTGACCTCCCCCATGTCCACCGCCATAAAATCCGTCACCACCAAAAAACCATTGCGCGTCGACACACACTGTGAAAACAGTGGTAATGAATATGACACTAAAAAGCAATGCGATAATATTCTTCATTTTGGGACAAATGATTATTGATATCTGAGGTCAGAAATCAAAATTTACGATATTATACTTTTAACACTTTTTTGACATCAAAAAATATCTTAAATCACAATTGTAACATTTTACAGAAAAATATGCTCTTTATATACACTTTTGAAAAATGCAAAAATATCTATTAAATTGTGGTTTAATTAATTAAAAAATCTTAATTAATCGACGATTGGCACCGAATATCAAATATGTGGTCAAAGTATTGTTGCATTATAAAAAAAAATTATAAGTACAATGCAAATGCATAACATTGAAAGGTTAATTGTCACCGATGGTGCCAAACCTCTGTTATGTAATATAACGTAATATTACATAATTTATAAATAATTGTTTTTAATTTTAATTGTAAATTATTTTAAGAAATTTTTAGACAAAAAATACAATAATAAATCAAAAGCGTGTCACTGTTTCAAGGTTTTGATAATGATAAATTATAATTAATGTTAAATAAGTGTTAAATAATATAAAAAATTTGTCATTTATAAAATACTTTATTAATTGCAACATCCATTAGTAAATTGTTAATAAAATTTAAGAATGTTACAAATTTAGTTATAACTGTAATTAACACATATTATTATAAAAAAAAGAAAATTAATCTTTTTTTAAATTGCACATTCATTCTCTATTAAAATAGAGAATTATTACGGTTGAGTAATTAAATAGTACTTTCGGATGTATTATAAACATGAAATAGTATCAGACAAATATAATTAAATGTAATAATAAATGTAAATATTAAAAAATTTTTATTTAATCATATTGTAAGTCATTGTGAAATATTCACGTGCGTATTCACATTAACACGTGTTATCTTCAGTTTGGGAAGTCCCATATGTTCACTTTCGTGATGAATTTTATATCCTTTTCCGGTCTCGAATCGTGTTTCACGATAATTACAAAACTTAAAGCACGTGCCGCATCCGAATGGTAATTTGGGTGTTAATGATGACCTGAATTGTTTCAGTCTTTCAGTATAATCGTTAGTTTTGGATGATGATGGAACAGGTGATGGTGATAGTGCGCAATGAGCATCTTTTAATCTGTAATTAAATCATTAAATAAATAATTAAATAAATAATAATAATAAAATCACAAACATTGTGTTATTGTTTTTTTGTTCAGTCTTTTGTTTGTGTTCATCATTTGAATTTTTTAATAATTCATTATCCTTTTTCAACACATTAATGGGTCTGTAAAATAAATGTAAATAATTAATAATTAATAAATGTAAATAATTAATGAAAATAATATTTTATTAATCATTAACTCACTCATTTTCTTTTTCAATTTTTATCCTTTTATTTTTCGCATGATTATAGTCATTTTCATCATCATTTGACAAATAATCCATTGACATATGTGAATCATCATTTGATTCAATATGTTTCTTTTGCTCATCAATTTCCATATGAAAATCATTAATAATCGGAACACGTAATGAATGATCGGACATTTCACTTTCCCCTTCAGATACAGTATCGTCATCTGTTTCGTGTTCACTTTGACAATTCGTTTGATCCAAAATCTCATCATCGCTCATAATACCATCATCTCCATGAACAATTACGTCATTATCATAGTCACTCTCTGCTTCAGGATCAATCTCTCCGATATCCTTTAAATATCTGCGCATACCTTTGCGTGTTGTTAAATCTTTAACTCGATCTTCGGGTATCTTTTCTCTGAAAAGCGATGGTCGCATCATACGATTATCACGTGTGATAAACTTCTTAAACAATTTCTTATCACGTGAATCTTCAGCATCTTTAAAAAACTTATCAATATGTTTATCTAAAACATCATCTCTTTGACATTTAAAGTATCCATAGACAATGGCCTTTTCTGAAGCATTTAAACTCTGATCTTTTCTCAATTTTCGAGCGCGAAGAGTGACATTATCAATATTTAATGGAATACATGAGTAATGTTCAGTGTTTAAATGTCGAACCATTTCCGAATCAGGATCTGATGCCGATGTTCTGAATCGCGGTACACAATCGGGAATCGTGCATTTATAAATACGCTTCCATTGTGTATGTTCCCAATAATGCATCTTCAGCTGTTGATAATCGGGAATTTTCTTCGGTTCTCGTCGATGCACCGCTGCAACTTTAATACACAATGGACATTCGTATCGCATATCTTCACCATGATCATCATTATCACTGTTTCCATCCGATTCTTCAACAAATTCAGCATAAAGGTGTTGATATTCAATGAATTTCTTAATCCATTTTGAGATTCGTTTATATCTTAAACGATGACGCAAATTACTTAAATGAGGGAAATGATCCATTAAATGCTTCTCCATTTGTTCATTATCACGTGATTTAAAATCACAAAACAGACACACATTTTTCTTATTCTTTTCCATGACATTATTAGATTTTGTTTCAGTTCCTGATTCCAGATCGGGTGATGCGCGATTTATTAATGTCATCGATTTTTTATCATCCGATGATCGTCTTTCTCTCAATGATGATGTTGATTTCTTTACCTTTCTTCTTTGCTTCGGCGGTAAATCGTAAAAGAAATCCTTTATTTTAATATTTTGATCAATCGGATCAAATTTACGATCACATTCTGATACACATTTATCACTCGATTTATGTCTCTTTCGACATTTACTTCTTTCATAATCTTTGACACGACGTTCTTTTTGAGTAATTCTTTTGTCATATTTACATTTTCGATCATACGCATCAATTTCATCATCGGGAACTACACAAACGCTTAAATCTCTATCATCAGGATCATCATTATCATTATCACCATTATCATCATCTCTCGAATCATCTTCTTCTTCGTCTGATGATGACGATAATTTAGTATTTTGAGATGATTCATAAACATCAAGAATTTGATCATCGGAATGTAATTCCAATTGATCATCTAAATCCTTACCGCGTTCATCCCTATTAAATGATCTTCTTTTAGACAATGGACATGGTCTTTGAGCATTTTTATTCTTCATCTTCATCGCCAATGCCGTTATCTTCAATTTGCGTTTCTCATTCCGTTGTGTCTCTTCTTCGGCATTACGTTTCTCCTCCTCACGTATTCTTAAGATCTCTTCGGCCTCAGCCAATGAGACAATGAACTTAAATGGTTCTTTATATTCCATATTCGGATGCTTACTCTTTTGATGTATTTTAACCTCAGATATGGTTCCATAGAAATCGCCACAATTGTCACATTTATACGATGAATTGGCTCTGTGATACTTCTTAAGATGACCATTGATGCATATTTGCATATTTCGAAATTTTCCCGTATTTAATGGACATAACAAACATCGCACCATATTACGATCATATGATTCTTGATTATGAATTGGACTGTTTTGAGGGACAACTGATCCATGAATCGGATCATGATCAATGTCAGAGTTATCATTTTGAAAATCTTCATTTGGAACACCGATTTTTGGTTTGAATTTTGGTATTATATTCTTCGATGTCGATGATGATATTTCATTTAATTTTGTATCATTCTTTTGCAATTCATCAATTGACATCGATTCGTTAATCACTTCGGATTTACTATTTCTTAACGCATTTTCTTTTTCATTTCTCTCTTTGCTTTTGATACTCTCATTCTTTGTCGATGATGATGATGTTTCCATTTTCTTATAATCTTTTGCTGCGAATGCATTCGGTTCAATTACAGTGAGATTATTATTATTATTATTATGACATTTTGAAACGGATTTCTGAACAGGAAATGGAACTTTTGATAATTGTGGAATATTCTTCGTTCTTTCATTTGATGTCACTTCTGAAGATTCCGATGATCCTTTAGTAAGTTGTTGATTATTTGAGTCGATTATTTGAGATTCTTTCGCATCATCGCTATCTTTTGATGACCTTTCCCCGCTCTTCTTAATCCATTTCGCATACTTTTGTCTGTCGAGTTTTTGAGGCTCTTGAGGCTTATCAATAACCGATTCTTGAGGTTTCACGATTGCCAATTGTAGAGATTTCGCATTTATTAATTGTTGCGGTTTCATATTTAACGATTCTTGAGGCTTAACATTTACCAATTGTTGCGGTTTCATATTTAACGATTC
>JAQIWM010000211.1:0-11944 GCA_034695285.1 Eniochthonius minutissimus | reverse complement strand
TGTGAGTTTAGACAATAAATTAAAATCCATTCCATGATAATATACGATTAATTCTAATATTAAATTAATGAAAATAAAAATAAAGCCCCGCGGACAAATTTTTAAAGCGGCAAAATACGACAATAATCGTACAATAACGCTTATCATATTTTGTCAGAAAATAAAAGTATAAATAAAAATAAATCGGATAAAATCGGGTTTAACGCATACTAAATAAAAATGCATTTTTACTATCGTTGGCATTATTAATCGTTTAATTCACGTTTTTGCATAAACATTAATCATAAATAAACACATAATTCACATATAAATTGTTAAATTCAGTGCAAAATTCAGTGCAATTAACATTATAATGTTGTAATATAATAGAAAATAATATCTGAAATATTCCAAATGGAATATTACTAAACATAATCATTATTCATTAAATAATATTTTATATTAATTTATAATAAAAATAAATTTTTGTTGTTAAACAAACAGATTTTTATATAAATCTTGTAACTGCTGTTTGTATGTGTAAAAATTTCCTGAAAATATTGCAGATTTAATTATAGATAATATTTTTAATGACATCATTTAAATTCAATTTTTATGTAATGATAATTTTATGTAAATTCCCCGAACTGAATAAAGAATAATTTTAGAAATAAATGAATAATGAATAATTTTATAATTTTAAAAAACTGACATTGAAAATGAATAGAATATGCAATTGATTAAATAGTGATTCAGTCGCTCCTTTAAATCCTTTATATAAAATTACGGTATTTTTACAGTTACTGTTTTTATGCATGAAAAAAGTTAAACTCAAAACTGTGTATAGTAATCATATTCATATAGTTGATTTACATTTTTCAGGGGCACTGCAGATCCCTCAGAGCAAAATATTTCTTATTTAATAATAATAATAATAATATTATCTTGTTATATCAAGTAATAGGGATAAACATTTACATTAACATTATATGATTATTAACATGAAATATTTAAATTTTTTATATCACTCATGTAATAATAATAATTGATTAAATGATAATAGATTTATGTGTAATATAATAAGGTTTTTATAATTCACACATTAACAGTATATATTTTTAGAGAAAGTCTTTTAGACATTCAAATGTCAAAGGCTTTTCCCGCATTTATATTTTTTTATTAAATTAAATTATAAAACCTCTAAAATAATTGACATACGTTTTATACAAACATTTCTTGAAATTTTATAATTTAACTTTAATATTTAAAATGCTTTTATTATTACAATAATGTATATTTTGAAAACAATAACCCTAATAAAAATGCATTGTTCTAAATTAAAGTATTGCGTCGTTCGTGATACTTATTGTATATGCTGCCGAAGTATGAATTACACTAAAATATTTATAGACAATTTTCATAATAAACTAATATAAAATGTTACTAACAAATTTTACAATTCTATTATTATTATTATTATTATTATTATTATTAATTTAATTATATTATTAGTGTATTGAAACTAAAAGCATAGAAACAAAGTAAATAAAATTAAAATTAAAATCAGGTATAAATCACAATTATTAACAGAATTCCCGAACCTCTTAGTTAATGTTTGCCAAATTCACTTCAAAATTTACACTTTAAATACTAACACGTGTAAGAATAATTACATAATTAAAAAAATATAGTCAACGTTTTAAATATTTGTATTATTATTATGTATTATTATTATTGTATCATTAGTATGTATTATTATTATTATTATTATTATGAAAATTCTAATTAAGTGATAACTTTATAAAATATATCCATAAATGTTGCACTATTAAATTAAACATAAAATATACAATTAAATTATTTATTAATTTATTAATTAAATTATTTACTATTTAAACATTGCTGTTTAAATTAATTATCAAAGTTTTTATTATACTTTTATAATTATAATATTTTTAAATTAACATTATATTATTATACAGTAATATCCAGTATCTTTACAAAATAGATTTATTAAAGTAGGCAAATATAAATGTTATTTTTAGAAGTGGAATATTTATTATTTTATTAAGTTATTGGATATTATTATATTAAAGAAAACTTAGGACAATGTAAAAGTAAAATAATTATATAATTATATTTTAAATTGAATTTTTGTAAAAATTTAACAAAAAATATTAATTGTAGTATCTTAGCAGTTTAAAGAAATTGTAGTTCTGCTTTAAAGTTTTTATATTAACCATAAACTAATATAAAATTAACATTATTAAAATTTTTTGTGTTTTTAACTCTTTGGGGGGTGGGGATTATCAATAATAAACACATTTACAAGTGATGGGCAAGTAACATAATGGAATACATTCATAACTGTGTCGGGGAAATAATTATAAATTAATTAAAATATTAATCAAATTGTGTCAATTAGAAAGTTAATAGCATTGGAACACTTATTTCATAACATTATTAACATTTTCATTGTCACTTTTTTAAAATTATAACATTCTGTATTTAGTGAGAGGAATTTATAAAAAAACTGTCATTAATTAAAAATTGAATTTAATAAGTGTCATTGAAAATTTTAACAACAACTAAATCTATAATAATATTTTTAAATCATTTTTACACATATTTGCAAACAGCAGTAACCAGATTAATACAAAAATCTATGTTTGTTTAAAAACTACAATATTATATGTTAAGTTTTATTTAGAAAATGTTTAAATTAAATCAAAAATAACAATCTCGGGGTTCAATTTTCTATTAATTTTACTTTTAAAAAATTATTCCATTTTATGTGAACAATTTCTAATCAACAATAACATAAAATATTAATATTAAATTTAATATTATATATTTATTTATTATTAATAATATATTATTCTAATCAGTGAATAATTCATGGGGACGATTTCCTTCGGGTGTCATCAGCAGAACAGTCACTGCATTTGGTGACTATGATCAATGCGTGGACATTAATAAATCTATTGATTGTGAATCTACTGTTGGAAAGTATTGTCTCTTAAATATACATATTTCAATACCAACACCAATGGATATTGCATTTATATCATTTATGCAAATTCAAAGCTTAAATATTATGCCAAAAATGATCAAAAAAATAACAATAAAATTATTATTGATTCGCCAATAATTATATCAATGTGAGTAATATACTGTTAAGTGTACATTTATATAGCTTATTTTTTAAAATAATCATTCCGTGTGTGAAAAATTAATGGAATATAAATCATTATTATCATTATAATTAATATCATCGATTTACCAATAAAATGTGTCAATAAAAAATGATTTACCGCATTATAATCAAATATTTATAAATTAAATGTTATTAATTATTTTCAACTTAATTTATAATTTTTTCTTATTTCAAAGTATTTTGGTTTTATTTTATATTTTAATGGTGATTTTTGGTACTAGTATTGATCAATGGAAATCTCTATTACATCACACAACAGTCACAAAAATATCGCAATGTTTTTCAATTGTATAAAACAGTAAAACACTTTTTTGGGTTTCCGATAATAGAAATAATGATAATATTAAATATTAAACTTTATTAAATGGAATAAGCGTAATTTCAACACTGTGGATTGTTATCGGTCATTTGTATATTTATGATCTACTTCCGTTTATTATGCTGATGTTTGAAGGTAATTTAATTATAAATATTGTGATGTTATTTTATTAATAATGCGTCACCTACGGTACGTCAAGTGAAAGACAATTGTAACAATTGTAATGTAACAACAATAGTATGTGATTCTCGTTTCATTCTCAATTTGTGTTAATATATGTGTGTTGGTGTTATTTAATGTTTTTTCATATATAATTTGTAAAAAAATAAAAATAAATAAATATAAATAAATATAAATATTAAAATAAAAAAATTAACTTTTATTTCATTCCTGAAGTGGAAAGTGATACTTTCACATCAATAATTTCAAATAGTTTTAGTTCATTTTTATTCTTTTATATTTGTTTCATAAAATAACTCATGAATTATTATTTGATATTTTTATAAACTGTGATTGTCATTTGTAATATATATTTCATTTCCTAGTTTTGTGTGCATTTTATCATGTCGATTTATCTTATTTCTAATTAATAACTAATAAATTATTAAACATTATTATCATTTTTAGTGGATGTAGTGATTAATCAAAAGTATAAGAATAATAATATTACACGAAATTTAAATGTAAATGGATTTATAATACAAATTAACAGTGAAAAAATTAATTGCTCATGATACTGAACTATTACATTAAAAACCACAGCCCTAGTAATGGATTATAACTAATATACTATTTGATTTGGAATTATTATAACGTTCTGTAAAATTCGCAGTTCAGCGTAATCTCTTCCCACGAAGACCATAACCAGAACTTTGTGATGGTCCTAGTATCCTTCGGTCCACTAGTTGCTCAACTAACAACAATAGTATTAATAATAATAATAATAATCGAAATAAGAAAATTGCCAAAAATCATTAAATCAACAATTATTTGTGTCACTAGTAGTGACATTAGTAGTGACAATATTGACATTAATAATTATAATAATAATCATAATGAAAATCACGCTGAAATTAATCGTATGCTAATTTAACATCAGATTAGCACCAAAAGTGAAAGTTCAACATCTAGTAGCAGGTCAGATGATAATTATAATTATTTAATCCGATTAATATCTATTTATTTTATTAATTATTTATAATTGTTTATAATTATTACTTAATATTTAAATTTAAATAATTTTTAAATAATATTTTCAAAAACTTTTGACAGTTTTCCGTTAAAATCTCCATTTTCTTTTAAGAATGTATGAATTTATTTTTAATTTTTATTTAAATAGACTTATTTTGAGATTTTCTTTCCTCAGAATTTTGTTTCTTAACATAAACAATGAAATTTTCCATTGAAAATTTTCCATTTACATTGACCTTTTTTTGTTTTAGGTGAGACTATGCCATTGGACAATTGGACTCGCTCTCTCGTTAGCCAATGAGAAGAGAGTGAGTTCGCAATGTCTTCCGAGTCTCACCACAAAATCATATAAATTCTCCTCTTTTTTAATATAAACTTCTGTTGTATACCTTAAGTAAAATATACCGATAATAAAATCTACTATAATTAAGACTTCGCATCCATTTTTAATGCACTCCCCATACTTTATGAGAATTGCTTCCATGAGTGATCGCTGCTCTTGTCCCACTTATACATCGGCCGTCTATAGCCTGAATCTTTCCCGCTAAGGCCTATTCTGGTTATTGACGATCTCTCCGCACCCAGGCATTGCTCTCACAAGAGCCCCGGACCTGTGACTCAGACCAATCGAACCGCCAAACTAATGGATAAGGCCCAAAACTTAGTGGTATCGAAAGGTGGTAAACACCGGTAAACCAGCATCGACAGCATCAACACTGGTCTCCGGTCAGCCGGGAAAACCAGAATTTCGACAGTCCCGTCTCAATTTAACTGAAAGTTTAATGTGAAGAAAAATAATGAGTCTTAGTATTTAAATAGAACTTTTAATGCTTTTGAAATTTTTATTTTTTGAAATTTACTATTATCTGATGACCATTTTTATGGTCTAATGTCAAACATGAATATGTTAATAACTCAAATGCCTATAATATTGGAAACTGACCAAAAATACGGGACAAAAAATAAAAAATAAAATTTTATAATATAAATACTTTTTTATTTGTAATTACTGATAATTATTTATGAGTGTATTATATATTTTGCGTTGTGTCAAATGTATATAATTAATTTTGAATATTTACAAACATGAGATTTAATTGTGTTATGATTTTTTTTAAATTTCTGTAATTAAATATTTTTTATAAATTAATTAGTGATATTTTATGGCCACATATTGTGGCAACATTTAAGAATGATTAAACTATCCTTTGGGCTATTTTCGGTGCACCCGACATACTAATGCTTAAAGAATCCAGTACCGAAATGGATACATTGTGTCTTAATTGGTTGTTTACTGAAGTATTCTTTTCAAATAGTAAAATATATTGGGCAAAAATGTTAGTGGTATTAATTAGAGCTAAAATTTTAATTATTTAGACACCCGAAGTACGAATATTGGCGATTTTTTCTTTCTTTAAATAGGGTATTCATTTTCGCGCGATATTTTATTAAATGGACATATATTATAATAATTTTTAATTAAAATAAAAAATATAACTCTGCTTTAGTATTTTGATATCACAAACAACATAAAATTATTACTAAGAATGTATTAATAAAGTTTAGGCACAGATATTTTGATATGGAACAGTCTCAACCCTGTATTTATCTGATCAATAGTCATATTTAGATTAAGTGCTAAATATTATCACTCTAGAACTTTTAGATAATCAATAAATATCAATATAACACATTATTGGTAATCATTGAGGTTACTCCACTGTCATATTTGCCTATTACACAAATTATTTGCAGTGATACATCCTTTAGGGCATAGTCTGAGACACTTTAAAAGGAACATGTTTTTTGAAAAAATAACAAAAATTGGACGATGAATGATAAAAGTTTTTAAATGTAAAGTGAAATGTATATTTATCAAATACTATTGAATATTATTTTACACGCAATTGTGAGAATATACGTTTATGTAATTAATTCTTACATGAAACGAATATTAATATTGCGTCAAAATTGAAATATATTTAAGTAAATTATTTTATCTTTTTTAATTATTTCTCATTTTGTATCAAACTTCCTGTAAAAATGGTAATAATTTGAGATTAAAAATGGGAAAATGCTCACACTAAAGTGTGTTAAAATTACTTTCAGTTTTAAAGTTAAAGAAAGTAAAAGTAAATTTAAATATTAAAAAAATTTCTGAATAAAAGTGCAATTTTAAAAGTTATAATTAATAAATAGTTAATATGTAATTAATTATATTTTTATATTAAATTAGTTTTAAGATTATTTTGTCTTTAAATTATTATTTAGTTCATCGGTAGAATTTATAAAAGCTTATAAATTATAAATTAACTTTAAGGATGATACACCTATAAATATATTTTTTGTAAAATTAAATTGATCATTGCGATAGCCTCAAATTTTGCATAAAAAAGATGCACATAAAACTATTTAAATGCCATTATTTTCCTCCATAATAAGGCTCACACCTATTATTAAATTTTAAAAATTTAAAAATTTATTAACACATTAAAAAAATATTAAAAATTTAAAAACTTTCTTTATCATCACCTGATTATAACACTCTCAAAGAGCTCATCACTAAATAAATTTTATTAATGAAATTACTTAATAATTATGAACTAAAAATCCATTTTTGCATTTATAAATTATATAAAAAATTTTAATTATAAAATACTAGTAATTTTTAAAAATGTCATGGCTTTAGACCCATCATCCCCAAAAAGCATAAATGTCTAGTGATGCTATAGATTTTAAAGATTTACTTACAATTTCTTAAAGACATAATGCTATACTTTAATATACTAAAAGATGTAGCTAAAGGTTGATCCCAATGATAAATATGAAATGAATCTACAACTAGCGTGAGACATAATTGGGTGAACTAATTTGTGCGATACATATTTTTGTGAATATATTTTCCGTATTATTTTAAATATCATTATTATTTTCCTTCATTTTTGCAAAAAAATTAAGTGGTATAAAGTCCCTCTGAATCCCTACTGAGTTTTGGCATAAAATATACTTTTAAATAAAACTAAATCAATATTGCTTTAATACTACAGGCATTTGAGTTATTAACATATTCATGTTTTACATTAGACCATAAAAATCGTCATCAAATAATAACCAGCTAGTATATTTAAAAAAATAAAAATTTCAAAAGCATTAAAAATTCTATTTAAATATTAAAAGTAAGTTTCATTTTTCTTCACATTAAACTTTCAGTTAAATAAAAGTGTATTTAAATAAAAATTAAAAATAAATGCATACATTTTTATAAGAAAATGGTAAGTTTTTAACGGAAGTGTTAAAAGTTTTTGAAAATTATTTTTAAAAATTATTTAAATTTAAATATTAAGTAAGTAATTATAAATAATTAATAAAATTGAGACGGGCCTTCGAAATTCTGGTTTTCCCGCCTGACTGGAGACTAGTGTTGATGTTATTGTGCTGGTTTACCGATGTTTACCACCTTTCGGTACCGCTCAAGCTTTGGGCCCTGTCCCTGAGTTTGGCCGATTGACCGATCTGAGTCACAAGTCCGGGGCTCTTGCAGATGGAATGCCTTGGTCCGGAGCGATTGTCAATAACCAGAAGAGGCCTTAGCGGGGAAGGTTTAGGCTATAGACGGCTGACGTATAAGTGGGACAAGAGCAGCGATCACTTACGGAAGCGATTCGGCTGAACTCTCGTATGGTACGGGAAATGCAATAAAAATGGATGCGAAGTCTTAATTATAATAGGCTTTATTATCGGTATACTTTACTTTAAGGTATACAACAGAAGTAAGAAAAATAATTGCATACATTTTTATAAGAATATGGAAAGTTTTTAGCAGAAAAGTATTAAGTTTTTGAAAATTTTTTAAAAATTATTTAAAAATTAAGTAAATAATTATAAATAATTAAAAAAAAATATATTAATCGGATTAAATAATTATAATTAACATCTGACCTGCTACTAGATGTTGAGCTTTCACCTTTGATGCTAATTTCATGTTGAATCAGCATACGATTAATATCAGCGTGATTTTTATTATGATTATTAATGTCACTATTGTTACAACTAATGTCAAATAACTACTAGTGACACAAGTAAATGTTGATTTAATAATGATTTTTGTTTTTTGGCAATATTCTTATTTCGATTAGCATCACTATTATTAATAATACTATTGTTGTTAGTTTGAGCAACTAGTGGACCGTAGGATACTAGGATCGTCACAAAGTTCTGGTGATAGCTTTCGTGGGAAGAGATTACGCTGAACTGCGAGTTTTACAGAAGGTTATAATAAATCCAAATCAAATTGTATATTAATTATAATCCATTACTAGGGCTGTGATTTTTAATATATTAGTTCATTGTCATAAGCAATTAATTTTTTAACTGTTAATTTGTATCATAAATCCACTTACATTTAAATTTCATGTAATATTATAATTTTTTTATTTTTGATTAATTACTATACGCACAAAAAGTGATGGTAATTTCCAATAATTTATTAGTTATTAATTAGAAATAAGAATTAACTCAAATAAAGTAAATAGACAAGATAAAATGCATACAAAGCTAGGAAATGAGATATATATTACTAATGACAATCACAGTTTAAAAATAATATGACAAGTGAAACATTATTATATAAGTCACTACTGCTCGAGTATGTCACTCTTCAGTGAATGAAAAGTTCTTTGAGTAAAATACAAGCAGAACATCAGAGATTTAGTTGAGCGCAGACTTAAACAATAGAAAGTTACCCTCAAAACTGTGTATAGTAATCATCAGTGTGTAGACTTTTGGTTGGTAATACAGGCAATGATAGTCTTTTTTAGTTATATATTACGATTCATATTTAAAACTGAAAAAATTATCAATCACTTTTTCAACTTTAATTCAACATGACACTCATCAGTTCACTTGTACATACATACATACATATGTCTACATGAGTCTCACCACTCCATGAGTCAGTTATGTATAACTATTGCTCAATTAATGGTTATTCAATGCAATAAGTTTATCAGTAATATATAACTAAAAATGACTATCATTGCCTGTATTACCACCCAAAAGTTTACACACTGGTAATCATATTCATATCCTTCACTTATATTTTTCAGGGGCACTGAAAATCCCCCAGAGCAGAATATTTCTGATTTATTAATTCAATATTTTTAATGTTATTTTCAATGTAATTTTTTTAAAATTATAACATTCTGTAATTAGTGAGACGAATTTACATATAAAATTATCATTGAAAATATTATCTACAATTACATCTGCAATAATATTTTTAAATCATGAAATGTTTACACATATAAACAGCAGTTACCAGATTAATACAAAAATCTGTTTGTTTAAAAACTAAAATTTTTTTTATTGTAAATTGTTATAAAACTTATTATTTAATGAATAATGATTATGTTAAGTAATATTGTATTTAGAATATTTTTCTCTGTTATATTATTATATTACAATGTTAATTGCAAAGAATTTAATAGTTTAAATATAAATCATCAATGAATTAATATGTTTAATAAAATTGAAAATGAATTTAATAAAATACCACAAAAGATAATTCCAGAGTTTAATAATATAATTTCAGAGGTTAATATTTCCTCTAAATGTGAACAGTGATTACGAGAATTACTTACGGGTCATGATAATCAGCAATGGATTGTTCAAAGTATTTATTAATATCAATAATATATAATATAAGTATTCATTAATTAATTAATGGGTTTATAAATTAAGTTTTTAATAATTAAAATTGTAATTATATTCTTCACAGTGATAGATTCATGGGGACGATTTCCTTCGGGTCTCATGAGTGGAACAATGACTGCATTCGGTAATTATGGTCAATGTGTGGATATTAATGACATTATTAATGGTCATTCTGTTGTTGGAACGTATTGTTGGTTAAAGATTCATATCCCAATGCCATCAGAGATTACTCTCAATGAAAGTATTTATTCAAATTTATGGCTCAAAACCATTGTTAAAAATGCCATGAATAATCGTTTACACTTTTACTTTATTTTCATTTACTAATTCATATGCGTGTAAATAAAAAATGTATACGATCAATTAAATTGTATGCAATTAAAATATTTAATTTTTCAAAAGACAGTAGTTATTTGTTAATTAAAATAAATAAGCAATAAAATAGTGATAGTATAAAGTTTAAAGTGATGCATCTGCATATAGAGGTAAAGAACTTTAATAATGTGTTGCAATATAAAAAAAATGAGAATTATTACAAATTAAATATGACAGATTATCACTTTCACGATAAACCGTCAGAGTCAATAATATAATATTAATAATATTAATATAATATTAATTTATTATAATATATTCAAATGTCTTAAAACATGTTTTCAAAACAATTATTAATGTAATGCTTTTCTTTGTGCGTTAAAAACGCAACTGTATTAACCGGACATACTATCACATACTATATTTGATTAAAAAGCAGAGAAATTCAAAAATCCGAGATTCATAAATGCTCATATTTAAATGTAACATAATAGTGACATGAAAAGTGTTGTAAAACATGTTATAGCACATATCTCTAATGAATTTTAAAATTAATTAACATCATTTCTATTGATTTAATATCATTATTTCATGAAAATAAAAATAAAATAAAAATATTAATGCAAAATTATCATTCATGTGTAAAATTTACACTATTTAATAGTGTATGCATTAATATTATTTACAACAATAGATTAACTTTACTTATGTCTTAGCGCGGTCCTCAAAGTAAAAGCTTTCAACAATATAATTATGCATGACTATGAATTGCATACGATTAAAGACTTTGATTCAAAATCCATTCGATGTTTGACAATAATGTCTTATGCTTTAATTTTACAAATATATTTATAATAACAATAGAGTTGCGAACGCACTGCGTATTGTTGTGGTTAATTTAAAGGATAAAATTTTAGTTTAAAATTGCACTTTATACTGCCAATTGCTAAAAGTAATTCTTAAAACTCTTAAAAGTAATAATATTTCAATACAAATTTCATTTCTTTATTCAATATTTGAAAGAAGTTTTTATCATTAACAACAATGTCCGAAACTGCTAAAAAAGAAGAAAATCCGCAGTATGACAACAAATATCTGGAATTTTTTCGCAAATATGCAATTTGGTTCATTGTTGCATGTGTAGTTATTTCATGCATCAATGCAATTATCTATATGATTGCAGTTTTAAAATCATTGGGCGATGATCCCCA
>JAQIWM010000210.1:0-11953 GCA_034695285.1 Eniochthonius minutissimus | reverse complement strand
ATTATTAAAACTAATAACATTTAAGTATTTAATAGTAATCAATTTTAATATATATGTATTTGCATATATTTGCTTATAAATTAATGCTTTTTAGTTATGTATTATATAACTAAAAATTAATGGTTCAACTTTATTACTCCTTTAAAGTCTCGTCCTTAATCACTATTAATTAAATATTAATAATTATTATTAATAAATTAATTTATAAAAATAGTTCAGTAATTACATTAAAAGCCTTAAGGCGTTCGGGATCATAACTGCCGCTGTGATCAATTAACATCCGATCTCCCATTTGTAGATCATTATCATCGTCATCATCGTCATCATCTTCATCGTTTGTTGTTTTTGGTATTCCGTTATGAGTCCATCTTTCATGATAATTATGAGTGGAGATAGTACCATTGCAGAGTGAATTGGTTCCTCCGCCACTTGACATAATTTTTGTACCGCCGCCGCTCAATTTTGCTCTTTTGGAGCACATATTCAGGGGCTGCTCAAAGCATACACTGTTTTCGCATTTAACTCTACTCATGTCGAGAGGCACTGCGTCCTCATCATATTCCCCATCATCGGCCACTTCCTCTTCTTCTTCATCATCTTCGTCATCATCATCCCCAACATCAGCAGTTATTTCTTCACATAATGCTTCTAAAACAAGTGAAACATAAAAAATCATTTACTGATTGATACTCTTTTTCATTATATTAATTGCCAATATTAGTTACCGTCACTGTTCCCCGCACCGTGATCACCATTGTTGTCAGCTTCAGATGCTCCCGTCTCAGATATCATTTCCTATGCAAAGAGAATGAATGAGATGAGGCGCACCATCACCATCATCAGTATAAAATCCAATACATGTGAATGGGAAAAGGGGAAAAGAAATGAAAATGGAAAACAGAATCAAATAGGATGGTGTATGCAATAAAGAGGATCAAATGTGAAGAAAGAGAGAGAGAGAGAGAGAGAGAGAGAGAGAGAGTTGTGTATAGTGAGCCGATATGATACTACTGACGTAAAAGTGAGCCCCAAAAGGGAATGAAAAGTACAGATACCCATTTTCATTACCGTATCCCATTTTCATTTGTGTGGGTGCAGTGTTTATCTCAAATAATT
The DNA here is from genome assembly GCA_034695285.1 of Eniochthonius minutissimus. NCBI lineage: Eukaryota > Metazoa > Arthropoda > Arachnida > Sarcoptiformes > Eniochthoniidae > Eniochthonius > Eniochthonius minutissimus. The sequence goes on along the minus strand of JAQIWM010000210.1, from coordinate 10,837 downwards.
GCTCAGAAACTTCATTCGCAATGCACTATCACTTTTGTCGCATACAATCAATTGGTCATGGCGCATAAAATCATACGGATCGCGTTAACGCTTATTAAGGCAGTTGTGGCCTTTTTCAATCGCCACGGCACACAATACTCTCTTTTCCTGGTGATTGTGATAGTGGCTGTGGTGGTTATGGTAGTAAATAATTTTCACCCCTACATCTATATGTCTAACCGTATGTTGGCACTCATAGTCATGCTGCTCATGGTGTGTTGGAGATTATTTACCGTGTCATAGACATAAGAGAAAAAATATATTTAATTCCCTAAACTAATGCTTAAAAAACAAAACTTAAGAAATTAAAAAGATAATGAACGTTTTAAATTAATGTTTTATTAATAGTATTTAAAAATCAATTATGTTCTTAAAAATATAATTATCCATTAAACAATATAATTATTTCCAATATTTTTTTTATTAATATGATAATAGATATTTATATAGATAATATTCATTGATAAAAATGATATAGTTTACTTGTAGATTTTATCTAATTTTAGTATTTCAATCGTGATATTTGCTTTATAAGTCCTTGAAAAACACACTGAATCTTTATATACAGAAATCAGTATATACCCGATTCAGTCCTAACTTTGGAATCCAATAGTAAAGTCGGGCATACACTAACTCGTAAGTGGAGTTTCTATGTGCTCTCTCTCTCTCTCTCTCTCCCTCTCTCTCTCTCTCTCTTTCTCTCTTTCTCTCTCTCTCTCTCTCTCAACTATGCTCTCACGTTTGATATACAGAAAGAAGTACTGCCAAAAGCATTGGTACATCGCACACACAGTGAGATCGGATGAAATGCATTCAATCCCGTTTCTATAGTAACTAAACGCATTGGTTTGGGTTTTGTATGTGTGAGTGTGTGTATGTGTGCTCCTCTCTCTTTAGCTCTTATATTATGAGGCAAAAGAAAGCAAACCCTATATAGGGCAGAATATAAGGTATATATATGTAGTAAAAGAAGAGAGAGAGAAGTGAAGTAAAGAGAAACTTGTTGCTTCTTATTCCTCTCTGTCTCTTCGCATCTCTGCTTCACTGAGAAACATTACACTGATAGAAGCATATTCTTTATAAGTGTGGATCAGTATGTGAAATGCGCATCAAACTTGTATCAGCTCTTAACCATTTTTTCTTTTTAAAATACTTATATATTCTTACTCTGAAAAAATGGTACCATACACTAGTGATATACACTAGTAATGGAAAAAGTTTGTGTGTTATATAAAAGAAGTAAAAAAAAAAGAGGGGAGGGAATGAAAATCCTTTTCGCAAAGGGAATAGTACATGAGTACATGTATTGTAAATTAAAAATACAGAGTAAAGCAGAAACTTTATATGCTTCGAATACACACACATTTACCTCATCAAAGTCTTGGCCATCGATGCAGTTCGGAGCAATAAGAGGATCTCCCATCATGTTATAAACAAATCCTGCATTTCTCATACGCTTTATGGTAGTGGTTAATGGCAGAGAGTAGTCGATATCAAGAGTTGTTTTGGGGCCACCATTGGGGGATCCGACTGATGATGGCGCGTGCTGACTTCGAACAGGGCTGTTGCAAAAGAGAAACAATGAACATAGGGTTGTAAAAGCCTCTAATTATCACTGTGTCTTTTCTCGTGGCATCTAAAGTTATTACTCTACTAACAGAAACTGCCATCGAAAAATCGACTGTACCATCAACATACCTTCTTCCAGTACTAGTAGTGCGGGTAGTACTTTTACTGTTGGATGTGGTAATACTATTACAGGAACCATTTGTGCCTTGAAGATGCATTCTCTTCTGACAATCAGAACAGGACATAAGAAAGCGTGTCACTGCTTCACGCGGAAGAAATGCGTACATCTCTGCGACCTGCAAATATATTCATTTATTATTTAAACTTTTTCCTGTGTTTTGGCAAAATTAAGATTGCCAATGGATTCACACAAAGAAATAACTATTTCGAATATTCTCCTACATTCGTGGTTATAGTCATGTTATAGTGATCTTCCTTTATATTAGGAAATTATTTCAACATTATTTATATTAATAATTACCTATTCAAAACGAGAAATTTCCCTTTTAACAAAATTACTCCCCCATAATCCTTTCACTGAATTTTTAGGGCTGAATTACCAGCAAAAGTTTAATACTTATCCGAACAGAAACTTTTTTGCATATATAATGAGCCAAAAGTTATATAATTCTGGTGAAAAATGCCTAAAACAAGTTGCTAATGGAGTGCAAAGCGTGATGCGAGTGTTTCGTCTCATTAGCAACGAAATGAATAGCAGAGAGTTACTTTACTGACCGCTTTGTATGTCCTCTTCTGTCCTGCGTGTTTTCCCGATCTTCCATCCATCTCAACATGGACATTATAAATGATATCATAAAAGTTTTCTACCACAGCGACTCTCTTGTAAACGGTCTCATCCCTTTCTGATCCCTGTGGGAGTGAGAGAATGCAGAAAATGAGATATTAAAATAAAATTATAGCATAGAATATCCTATCCCCTTACATAGTGATAGTACACAGCGTGCAGTATTAGTGATATACAGACGCAGACACTCACATGCACTAATACCAAATAAAAAGAGCATCATTTCGGTAGACGCACCGCACAAAGTTACATTATCATTGCATTGCCAATGTAAGTGATGCACAGTAATGTGTGTGCGAAGATGCAATTCTCTTTCTTTCTTTCCTTTAACGGGGGCAGGGATGTGCGATTTTCTCTTACTAGTTAGTTCTGTTTCGCTATTTTCTGCAACTCTCAAACACTCTTTCTCTATCTCAACTGAATCCATCTCCTTTACTATGTCCTCTCCTAATGTATTCGTATATAGAATTATTGCGCTCCTCGAGGGCTACAGGAGAGAGAGAGAAAGAGCGAGAGAGAGAGAGAGGGAGAGAGAGAGCGAGAGAGAGAAAGAGCGAGAGAGAGAGCGAGAGAATGAGAGAGATAGAGAGAGAATGAGAGAGAAAGAGAGTTGAGTACGGTATCTCTGCATGAGGGACCTCGATGCAGCTTAGCCGATCGATAACAGCGCTTCAGCCTCTCGCTATTCCCTTCCTTTGCCAGGCATGAGATTAGTGTGTTGTACTGGTAGTGAGTGTGTTGTGCACTATGCCTTTTCTCTAGGATCGGATGGGGGACGTGATTCAGGGGGTATTGAGCGAAAATGCGAGCGGAGGTTGTTAAAGAAGCTGCTTTTCGTGCAATGCTGTCCTACACAGACATAGAGAGAGTTTTCTCAGATCCGCCATTGGTAGTGTTATGTAAGAGAAAAGAGAGTGGTGCATTGCAGTAGAAAATTTTATCCTAAAACTAGTGAAAAAAAGAGTGGAGAAAAGAGAGAAAAAGCGACACATACCAACAAAATAAAGTTTCCCGAAACGAGAATCAAAAATTAAAAGAGAGTATAGAGAGTGACAGAGAGAGTATAAAGTGGGAAAAGAGGGGGCAAAAGAGGCATCGTACTGATAAAAAAGTTGCTGCTTTATGTATACATGTATATGTATAAGGTTTACTAGTATATGGAACATGACAAAATAGGAAATATGAAAGTTATATAGTTTTTCGCTTAAAGCCCGCATACTATTAGTATTTGGGAGGTACAGAGGAGAAAATAAGTGAACGACATATTCAATTCCCACAAGTGCCTGAGTAAAGAGAGAGCAGACACTGTACTCTACAGTTAAAGTTGAATATGAATGTGCGGGCCATAGGATGATGAACACTGTACAGATGAACTGAATCAGCTTTAGTATTATATATTGAGGCCCTTATGAGAAATACTCAACTAAGAGATAGAGGATAGTGGATGAGGATGAAACTGTAGGCATTAAATAGAGCACAATGATAGGCTCAGAATATATGTACTGATTACTTTGAGAATGTAGTCACAGAAGTGTTAGAAGTAAACTCTACTTTTGGGTTATTTCACGAATATTCACCATATCTAATATAATATTCACCATCAAACCAGTGAATAGGACATCAAAAGTAATATCAAAGTTAAGCTCTATGTCCGTATTTATGAAGTGAATAGTTTAAGACATGTATACATTTACATGTATATAGATATATCGATGCATATATATCTAGACATATATATATATAGTTATGCAGTTTTTGCAGCTTCTTCCTTATGTGTTATTAATGGATGAATAGACAGGTGTATTGTCACTAGTAAAGTGGTGGTTAGACTCTGGCAGATGCACAAACACGTGGCAATTCACAAACATATTGCAACATATTATAGTATATAATATTCTAAATATGTCAATATAATGTGTATATCAGCTTTTGTAGTGTATGGGCTCAAGAGAAAGGTATTACTAAATATTGTTCAGAATGAATAGGATGATGGTGGATGTATGCATTGAACAAAATTAGGAACGCTCGAAAATTGGACACAAGTGTCTTCCCCTCTGTGTCTACCTCCTGAGTTAGTTCAATATTCGATATATCCTGATAATGTGTTAGTGGGCGCTCTGAAAGTTTACATTGCTCTTAATAATTCGTCCGTACATATCACACATAAAACGCACTCTCATATAATATAAGTGCGCTTAGAAATGCTTTCGAAAAAGAGACTCTCTTTTCACTATCAAATGTATACATAAACCCAAAATACAATATGTTGATGGTGACCATATTGAACGCGACCATTGAAAATTGTAAATTACTATCACTTGGCAGGTTGTATTGCTTACTAAGGGAATAATACTAGGGGTAGGGTATGAAATAATGGCACCGCACTAAAAATGGGGCACAAAAAATAATGTATAAATTATATTGAAATACGGTGTTTATTGTTCCGCTACTATACTGTACTAGTAATGTACTAGTGTGTGATGCTGTCAACGGGATTTGTTTTGAAATAATACCGTTTGCATCGCCAGTGATGATCTCTTAGGTTAGTGCTAAAGCTTTTGGAGTAAAGACTCAACAGTGGAATATTATACACACACACATACACACACACACACACATACATACACTCCAATTCTCAAACTCTCACTTTCACTATTCGCTGGATTTTGCAATTTTCCTTTGACTTATTCCCACTTTCGCCGCGAGTGCTGATTTTGTCATTTTCATCTCACTCCGTACTTTTTTCCTGTATATTGTAAATTATGTAATGGTGGACTGCATCTTTTACGGGCATTTTCACATTTTTATCCCGATATTTTTCTTTTTCTCGTCGCAACTGCCATTGCAAGTACTAGTAAAACTATGTTTTGCAAGAGTCTCACTCACGAGTAATCATATGCCTCATTGTAAATGGTGCAATTCCTAACTCGTTGCGTGTCCTGCTGAATATTGAGCGCCCATATGATCAAACTTTGCGAATAAAAAAGTACACATACATATATGCCTCACCATATACAGTACAAGTTGTATGTGTGTGTTCAATATGCTCAGGTGCTTGTACTATTTTATCCTCAATACTAGTAAAGGGCGTTGGTTGGTCATTTCTGTCAGTGTTTTCCCCCATATCGCTACAAAAAGTAGCAAAATATCCAAACTTATCGCAAAAAGGTGTAATGCTAAAGGTACTGATACCAGTTCTAGGTACTAGTACTTTGTTATACACTCGATCCTACACCCAAATCATTAAATTTATATCAATAAATAACAGCTCAAAGAGAAGAGTATTTTGTTCAAAATTCTAGCACAGACTTTAACCATTTTTTGTTATTATTATTACTAGACTCTGCCAATGCCAATAAATCGTAAGCCGATATGAGAAACAACCTGCGCTCGTCTCAGAGACTAGTAATAAGAGAAAAAATCAGTACGGTAACATGCAGTGGAATATTTTGTGGAGCGCAACACCACTGTGTAATGCCCGATGCAGGGAAAAATCAATATTATTAACACAGAACACTCTCTTCCCATTCTCTAGTGCCAACATACTCAGGACCTCGACTTTGGTGAGCAAAACTATGTATCAGACAAACACCACTATGGTAGTGAGTCACTGTAGTGAGAGAGTGCACGATAGTGTATCGATACGCCGAAAAATTTTTAGAGATAACGCCATTTAATATAATGTTATGAGATACGGATTGAAATGAGAAAAAAACCGCACTTTGCGTGTTCAATATATGTATAATAATATATTGCGAAAGTATTACAACAAAAAATTCTCATTATACATTGATTCAGAGTATTAATTTAAACAGCACCTGTACGATGCTCTATGACATACTAACAGTATATATTCACACACATTCATCTACACATACACTGATGAAAAAGTTTTTATGTACACAAATAACATGATGAACTATGTATATATGTATATATTAACATTAACTTACAGTAGATTTAGAGCATGGAACATATAATTCATGTTCTGACATCTTTGACGATGGTGATTCAATGATACCATCCTTATGATTCGGTCCGATACGAAACCCTTTTGCTTTAACCCAAAAACGGAATTTAGAATTTTCGACATTAGTGCTCTCTTCGCCCTTTAGTATTTTCATAATTCGGTTGTACTTCTTTTTAGTGACAGTCTTCGTCTTCGCAGAATCGCCATAAGTTTTAAGGGCCCACACCTGATAAGCGTCAAACATAGATTCACGCTTTGGTGAAAGTAAAGCCCCCGATTGTGATCGATTCCCCAAAGAAGTAATATCATGAGAAGAGCTGCCATTGCGATGACTGTCACATTTTCCACCTGATTCAGTCTTAACATCAACGTGAGTTCCATGAGCATCTCTCTTAGTGGCAGATCTGCTGGACTTAGTTAATGCAATACTAGTACTATATGATTGAAGACTTGACTCAAATTCTTTATCAGCGGATGATGACATTAACGTACAAATGGCCTCTTGAGCCACAGCGGCCGCGACACGAGTCGCCGCGTGTCGTGATTGACGGCGATTTTCCATTAGTCAAAGAATCTAAAACTTAACTCTCTACATACAGTGTGCACTTTTCATGCACTCTATTCACTGGCAGCACACTGTATACTGTGTGTTCCTTTCTATGGGCTGTCCTATTCTCCTCTTCACTCGATTCTATTCTCCTCCCGGCCCTTATGCAATGCGGCGCAAGCGCTTACACGAAAACCTACACGAAACCCTGGTACTAGTATCAGTGGCAAGTTTGTCCATGAAAGGACAGAGAAGCGCCGGGAGCCTTGTGACTGAGGGGCTTGAGTCTTATTCCCTGTCACTGATGTTGAGATGCAATATAATATCTGAGAGTGGAGAGTAAAGAAGGTCTTTGCTGCTTTTATATGGCTGTATTGAACTATGTGCTGTGCCACTAGTGTATTACAAAAAAATATATATTAGAGGCACTCTTATGAAGGGTACAAAATAAGTTGAGAGTAATGTCAATGAAATGGTTAACATTAGAGAGTGCAGTGCACAATGTAACCTTAATAATAATTTGCAGAACTGCGCGTGAATAGTCTACAACTTTATGTGTATTAGCACCTGTGGAAAACATACAGGTGTGTGTTGTTCCTTTCATAATATAAAGTGCAATTTCATTTTTACATTACTAGTATATTTTAGTATTTTTTTTCTATGAGTAGAGAGCGTGACTCTAATCGGATGCAGGAGAGTGTGTGATGGGGACACGAATACCGTAATTCAATGTACAAAAGTTTGAGACCTGAATTAAGAGAGAAAAACATAACAACAATGGAGACAACAATACAGAAGAATGGTGATGGGGGATGGTCATTTGCACACACATAATACATATTTAAATAATGGTACCACAATTCGCTTTTCTCAGTACGCAATTTAATGTAATATATTGCGAAAGTGCACATGATCATCATCATCTCACCAGTACTGGCGTTTCAGCCCTAATTGGCGGTATCAACATTATACTAGTATACTGTACTGCTTCAGTTCAGCTGCCAGTAGAGAATAAAACTCATCTCTACTATAGTCTGCACTATACCCACCAATGTTGCAATACTAGTAAAAGAAGAGAAGAGATCATCCTGCAATATCACTGCTGCACAAGCGACAGCAGCAACAGCAGTGAAGCACTAGGTTCACTATCACAAAGAAAGGGCGGAAGGGAATGGCTAAAGCAACGAAACATTTTCCAGGGCAACACTACGAAAAAAGCTTAGATTAAACCTCCGCCTGTACTATGCCTGTGCCACCACTCTCATGTGTACCATATTCATTTTACCTGCAATAACATAGTGCGAGTGCAGTAAACTGAGAGCTAAAGAGAGAGAGAGAGAGCGAACAAGCGAGTGAGAGACAGAGAGAGAGAGCTCAATACTACATATAACTACACAATACATACACTCACACACAGTGAGTACACAACTGGAAGCATCAGCAGTGTGTGAATGCATTTTCGTGTGCCAATGCCCCATGCTGTAGTTCTAAATGTGGTCCGTATCGATTGTTAGCGGCAGAGCAAAATGCGCCATTCAAACTCAATTGTGAACCAAAAGTTGCTGCATACTGCAAACCATGTTCATGTCGGCCCTTTCCACCGTACACATTCCTCCTCTTCTAATATATACTTTGAGCTATACTCTTGTAGTGGCGTACACCACACACATACGTACACATACATTCGCCTTCAGAAACACGCACAGCATCACAAAAGTGAGACTAGAGAATGGGAAAAGAGGAGAAAGAGTGAGGTGAAGCGAAGGGAAATCGCATGTAAAGCGCTGCACTAAGAAGTGCCACTAACTACAAAATAATGTTACACTAACTTTTTGGCTTTTCACATCATCTATGAGCGTTCTCTGAGCGGCAATTACAAACATATTACGCGCAATAATATAAAACAATTCGTATCGTCTAATCACAAACTGTTCACGTTTCTTTAGAGCCATAAGAGTTTTTGATTATAGAGACACTGAAATGCTGTCTCTGACCTGAATGCCGTGTCAGATCATATTACTGATGAAAATTGCCAAAGACACGAGTGAAGCAAAAATCATTCACAGAGACACTCTTTTCTCTTCTTTTTTTGTATCAAACTTATTATAGTGTGTCACTTTAAAGGATATTCCGCTAAAATTCACGCTTTTAGATTATCATTTTAAAGGAAAATATTTATATCATTTCCGTTTATGCCCCGAAAATGACACTTTCTTACAATACTGACCTTTACCACTCTCAAAATAGTCAATAATCATTTCGTTTCATTTATTTTATTATTATTTATATTTTTATTAAATATTTAATTTAACGTTTGAATTTATTAATATTATTATAATAAAAATTTATAAAGTTTTATATATATATTTACGTGAAAAGGATGTAATTCCTGTTCATATATATAATATTTCATTACATTGTATGTATTGTGGTGACATCCAAACATTGTGCATCAAATCATGCATTTGTTGCTTCACGCAATTACATTGACCTTTAAAATTATCTATTAATTTAACTTTTTTATTACTTTATATCGAAAAGTTATTGAATAATATAATTTTCATTTTATCATATTATAATTATCTCATTTTTCATGAGAATTGACACATTTTGTTATTTTCTAATATTTATTATTACAAAATTACTAATTATTAACTGCAGTTATTATTGCATTGTATTTTTGTAAATATTTTAGTAAAAAATAATATAAAATAAAATTTAATATTAATTTACACAATATGATTATGGAAAATATTGATAATAATATTTAAACTTTTTATATAATTATAATATTTAATTAATTTTTAGGATCAATCTTAATTCTATTGATGGCATTCATTTCTATATCATATGCATATACACCGTGTCCATCACCAGAGATAATTTACCCGTGTATATGCAAAGATAGTAATATAACATGTAACGATTATCGAATATACAATTTAAAAAATATCTTTAAAAATTTAAGCGAAGTTTTGAAAAACCAATTTAATGAACCCATAAAATTTAATTATTTTAATTGGGGTAATATACTAGTAAATGAATTAGAATATGATACTTTTAATGATATAACATTTGAGCATATTAATATTAATAATGCGGATAATTTGTCAAAGATTTCTACGCACGCATTCGGCACAAAAATTGCACAGTCAATTAAAAGCTTTGTATGTTGGGATAGTATCTTACATTTAACTAATTCACCACCAGAGTATGATTTATTTAAAGCTTTGAGTTCACTAATACATGTGCAAAAGATCATTTTGCGTATACCAAATCTTACATCAATACCCAAAGGAGCATTTCAACATGGTTTAACGCAATTAATTGAGTTGCATATTAGTGCATCATTTTCAATAACTAGTATTGAAAATTATCTATTCTATGACATGGATAATCTTGAGCTGTTAGATTTAAATGGACAATTGATTAATCATATACCCGCAGACGCATTCCATTTCCGTTGAGAATCGCACAAAAAACTTTCAATTTATTTGAATTTTAATAAATTAAACGGTTCGAGTTTTGAGAATGGGGCCTTTAGTAATGTTAAAAGACCATTTCACTTACATTTGGATGGAAATCATATTAAATATATTGATGAAAGTGTATTTGAACCGTTTTTGTTACGTAATAACAATAGTAATCAATTGTATATGGATAATAATCCAATTGATTGCAACGATTGTCGCAACTATTGGCTCATTCAATTGAAACAAAGTCTAAAACTTGAAAATAGGATTATAAATGCCAAATGCAATGGCAATGGAATATCTCTGTGGAGTATGGATGCTAATTCAATGCAGCACTGTAATAATGAATAACATGTGAACTTTTAAAAACATCTTCTTTAATATTGAATTAAATAAATAAAAATTTATTATCATATAATTACAAGTAATAAATT
>JAQIWM010000209.1:0-11954 GCA_034695285.1 Eniochthonius minutissimus | reverse complement strand
TGTCTATTTACTTTCTAAAAATAGTATACAAAGTATTAAACAAAGTAAATAATTGCTAATCTTTTGCTGTATTTACGTAATTAAATTAAATTCTGTTTTCTTTAGTAAACTTTAATCATTAAAGTAACAACATTATTATTAATTTTTTTATAATGAATAAAAATTTATATAACACACATACTGTAACATTTATACATACATTTTACTGTAACGGTGTCCAGCAACAGTAAAATTGTCATATTAAAAGGCAAAAAGTAAAATATTGACCCATATCTTTGAGAAATTTGGTAAATATTAAAACATTAAAATCAATAAATATATAATTAAAATAATATTTTTAAACGATAGCATTTAAAAAAGTATTATCTTTTATAGTATCAGAATGATTCGCGTTCAGAGAAAAGATACACAATTAACATATAATCCGATTTATTTATCATTACGCACCGTGGGATTTTCGTTTAATAAATGCTCATTAAAGGAAAAGATTTGGAAATGCATTTCTGTTTTCATTTATTCAATGGTATGGCTCAAAACGATTTTGGATATGATTGCATTTCATATGCAAAAGACACGTCAATTGTCTTCAGTGACATACGTATATGTTTTAATATTGAAGATCACTTCGGGTGCAGGGATATTAATCACAATGCCACATTTGGATCAATTTGAAACTTTACAAAAGGGTTTACCGATTACTTCGAAATCGAATTTATCACTAAAAATTAAATTGTTTACCATCTGTGGATGGTTCGCGATAATGATACTCATAATTCGTCAGTTTACGACGTCTTTAATAAATAAAGAGTTCTCGGTTATATTTTGGTATGTATGGATTGACTCAAACCCATCATATTGGACCTCAATTATTGTCACGTTAATCGATGGATTTAACCATTATTTTTCATCATTAATTCCTGTTACATTTTCATGTTTACTTTGTTCTTTATTGAGTCAACATATTGCTGAGAGTTTTAGTAAATTTAATATAAATTTAAAATATCAAATAAATAATACAATGATATCGTACAAAGATATTAAAAATGTTCGTTTAATGCATCATTCAATAACTGAGATCGGTTTAGAAATATGTCAATTAATTTCTAAACCGATCTTATTTATGTATATTATGGTAATATGTGACACATGCAAATATTTTCATCACTTTATTCAATTTTTGCGCATTTATGATATAAGTTTTGAGTTTTCGTTTTTGTTATTTTTAAAATTATTTTATAATTTAACTTTATTTTGTTTAACATCATTTTCAATTGATCATCGATGAGCTCCTCGACCATTGTCCTTTAGCTTAAAACAGAAAAATTGAATTAAGAGAACAGAGATGCACGTCAATTTATCCACCTATTGGTTTATCCGATTGCATGTTTCTACTCTACTTACTGTATGTCAACCAGTGTGCCATCGGGACGTTCTACTGTGGCTGAGACATGGCAGCCGAGCACCGGGTCATTCCCCTTAACCACAACGGCATAGATGCGTGGCGGTGTATTGGTGTTGGGGTTAGCATCCTGAAAGGACATGCTCATCTTCACCGGTTCAGATTTTGAATCGCGAGGGTGACTCATGACAGTCATGGCAGCCTTCGCGCTCAAGCCGCTTGAATTGGCAATGTTGGTTTTTCACTGGCCAGTGGGCGCGTTGGCCAACTTCCACTGATGTCGCATTAGTTACCGACTTCCCTCATACTGGGGACTGTCGCAGTCGTACATACTTCCATCGGGTGAAACAATCATGATCAATGGCATTTTTAATTTTCTGTATAAATTCATTGCGTTTAGAATTTGGAACTATTACTGATGCCAAAACATCTTCAATTACGCCCATTCTGATCATTTCATCGTTTTTGTAAAATCAATATCTGTTATATATTCACCGCCATTTACTAATTTTGACATTTTTTCATTATACAAAGTTTTGGCTTTTTTAATACCATTTATTATTGTGTTATCAATATATTTTGTTTTTTGTTTTTTGTTTTAATATTGTACGACCATTATCAAATTCTTCATCTAATTTTTCAATTAATTTCTCATTATAATCCTCATAATCACGTTCATTTAATTTGCATTTTGATTTAAAATCATTTTTTGCTTTCATTTTTGCATGATCATAGTAAGATTGAAGATTCTCGAGTGAAATAATTTCTTCATTATCAATTGCATTGATAATTTCTTTATTTACATTTTTAATAATGTCAGTTATTAACTTTAACGCTTCATCTATAAATTCCGACTTTCTTTGTTTATTAATAGATGTAAAATTATCAAATACTTGAGTAATGAGTGCAATTAATTCACTTTAAAAATTTTTCCCATTGTCAGAACCCATTTTGTTTATACTTTTAAAATATGTTATTGCATCTTTTGAATATTTTGAATTTAATTCTATCAATTTATCAGTGGAATAATAGTAATTGTGCTCAAATATTTGTTTCATATTTTGCTTATATTTATTAACTATCTTTTCCATTTCTGAATTATATAATGATTCATTTATGGCATTTCGTATATTATTTTCTATAATAAATTGTTCTTCAATTATTTTTGTTTCATCATAAAACTTTTTAATTAATAAATCAATAAGTTCAGATTTTTCTTTAAATAATAATTTTATTTCTTTTTCAATTTCATTTAAATGCAATTGTGAAATGCTTTTAAGTTCATGATGTGAATAAACATTTTCTTTAATATTGTTCATTGCATCTCTATATTTTTCTACAAAACTATTAAGAGAAAGATCAATATTTTGCTCTTTTTAATGCATCATTTTTCTCTTTATATTCAATTTTTAAACTTTCAATTTTGTCATTTAATTGAAAGTTTTGATCCTCTGTTACACTTCCATTATATGATTGTGAATTGAATACACTAAAAGCATTCATTACTGCGAATTGATGCAAACTCTTAAATTCTTTTTTACTTAATATATTTCCCGATTTCATTTTATGTTTCGTTGTATTGATATAACTGTCAATTGCCATTTGATAAACATCAACGTTCGTGTGAACATTTTTTTTGTTTTTTTTATTTTTTTTTTATGAATGACACAATCATCAGGTATTTGATAATCATTTACAATACTGATATATATTTCAAAATATGATAAACTATTACCGGTAATTGATTGACCATTAATTTCTTTTGCTTCTAATTCATTGGATTTTAGTATTTGTGCCATAAATTCATAATTTTTAATTTATAACTATCATCTAATGCATCAATTTCACAACAATAGTTTTTACAGCATCACCCGGATATGGCATTAGAAAACATTTTAAATTATTAATCCATTTTGTTAAAAACTGTTTACTCTTAACACTTGACTTAGACATTGTTTCATTAATTTCTAATATTTTCTTTAAATAATTATTACCTCCTTTAATGCCATACGGATATTCTTTACGTTTCCAATCGTTAATTAAGAACATAATCTTTTGAAATGGACATTCGTTTGGATTATAATTATTAAAATATTTAAAAAATTGCAAGTTTTCATCATTTAATTCGTTATTCGAATTAAATATAGTGAATGATGAAACAAAAAAATTTAATGCAATAATAGATAAACATTCATTTTGTGATAAATCATCATAAATTCCATTCGATTCCATTATAAGCACAGCAAAATGCCCATAGATTTAACTTTTGTCCTGCTCCTAGTCATTGGTCGAGGTTTTTTGCGCCATAAAATTTCGTCATGTGACTCTGATGCACTTTGAGTCCAAAATGGATCCGTATAATTATACAAAAATTGTAACATAAAATTTATAATAAATGAATTTTCATGTGTTGATAGTCCAACAACAGATATTACAACAATAGGTTTATCTCCAATTTTGCCAACAATTTTTTTAAGTTCATTATCCATCAATTTACATTCTCCAATTTTTTCATAATTATCGGATTCTTTTAGAATTTTAAAAATTTGAATCGCTTTACCATTATTATTTGACATTTTTTCAAAGATATATTTTAAATATATCTAAATTTAATATGTTTTTAAAATTTAATGCTTTTACTTGGTTTGGTCCAAGAATTTTAAAGTTATTTCATAAACATACGCAATATTTTTGCAAACAATTATTAAATAGAATTCACATTTATTGACTAAAATGCTTTCAAATAATTAATTCTTAGAAAAATGTGTTTTGTGAGATCCTTCAAATAAAAATAATTACTATTGTAAATTATTAAAAAATTTATCTCTCTTGGATTATAGAATCAATTTCTTGTTGTTGACTAGACTGAAGAGCATCTATAATTCTTTGATATACTTGTTGATTTTTACTCAATTTCAACTGTCTTTTAGCCAAGCCCAATGAAGTATTACCCTCATTATCCTTAACATCAATAAACCTACTTAATTGATCAGGATTTGTTTTTTCTATATGTTTTATTAAAGCTTCAACAACCTTATTGTGACCATTTTTAGCAGCCAAATGTAAGGAAGTTCTGCTATCTTTATCAGTGCCAGTAAAATCAGCACCTTTTTCTATAAGGTATTTTACTAATTCCACATTACCATAATAAGCAGCCCAGTGTAGAGCAACCCTACCGTTACTGTCTTTAGTGTTAACATTAACATCAGAAGATAATACTCCCTGAATCTGTTGTGCATGTTTAATTTCATTATTAGAACCAGCAAAAGGGATTAGCTTGGTTACTTGTGCTACTTCTAATACGTTGTTTCTTAAATTATCAAGATATTCACGAGCAGTAATAGCTATTTTACCTGCATTTAAGTAAGTAGCAAAATTTTCATTATTTAAATTCATATCAGCATTAATTAATATAGGCACACTGCCATGTAAATATAACTTAGCCCCAAAATCATACAACATTACTTTAGACATTTGCTTGCCGTTAAAATTGATATGGCCAAGTTTTTGATCTTGTAATGAAAGAAGATAACGTTCTGTTTTAATTGGTTTTGTTAAAATTTCTTTCTGCTCAGCAGTTAATGCATTGTTAGCATAAGCCACATCAAAATGTTCAATAAGAAAGCCTTTCTCTTCCACTTTATAACCAGCAAACTTTACTGCTTTATTTAAAACTTCTATAAACTGGTCCACACTTTTTAAACCAGACACAAGAGCAACATTAGTATCAAAATACGAATAAGTATTACCAGTCTTATAGATAGCAACAACATGATTACTTGTTACTAAATGAAGAGCAAAATCACC
This sequence comes from Eniochthonius minutissimus, assembly GCA_034695285.1. Classification (NCBI taxonomy): domain Eukaryota; kingdom Metazoa; phylum Arthropoda; class Arachnida; order Sarcoptiformes; family Eniochthoniidae; genus Eniochthonius; species Eniochthonius minutissimus. Next base: position 6,748 of record JAQIWM010000209.1, on the reverse strand, counting down.
TGTAATATCAGTACTTATGTATCTAGATAAACCATCAAGTGTTTTGTAACTCTTAGTATGACTTAAAGATAAAGGCAAGCTGCTTGTACGTGAATCCAACTGTTGCTCAAAGCTATCAAGTAGTTTACTCAAGTCAAATATCTCTCTTTCTTCTCTTTTAGATATCTGTTTACCTTGAGCTATACGTTCATAAAGTTCCGCTGAGGTTTGTAGATTATTTAAGAATAACTGATATGGTCCACCTTTTAGGAATAAAGTTTGAGATAAACCGCGAGTAATGGCTACACATTTACCATTAATCTTAATATTTCTTGCTTCAAATGATGGCAAATACAGTCCTTGTTTTACTGCTTCTACCTTAGCATCAGGAATATAACCATCGATAAACTTACTTAGAAGTAAAAATGACTTTTGTTGCTTAGAAGCAGAAACCATATGCCCAAGTTCAAGGTCATCAATATATTGATTTTTATTAACAGACTGTTGCTGCTTACTATTACCATGTAAAAGATTTTCAAATGGATTAACAATCTCTTTATCCATAATAGGAAGTTCGTCACCAGCCCTTTTTGCATTTACATAGCTCTTTATGGCTTCAATTTGCTTTTTTGCAGATGAAAAAAGAAGTTTTACTGTAGGAACACTAGCGTCAAGTGCTTTACGTTCATCTAAATATTTAATAACACTTGAGCTACCGAAGAGTCTAGCAATGTATAGTGGTGTAAAGCTGGTATCTTTACCAACATCATTATCTATACCTTTTTCCTCCACAAAAATTTTAACTATCTCCTGCGCATCATATGCAGCAGCGACATGTAATACTGAAAGATACAGGTGTAGATCAGGTAACGGTAGATTAAGATATTGACTAATAGCCTTACCAATATCAATATTACCAATTTTTAAATCTTTTTCACGTAGCAAGAGTTTAACAATCTCAAAGTTATAATTTAGAGCAGCAGAAAATAAAGGTGTTGCTCCAAACTTATTAATAGCATTAATATTTGCTCCTTTTTTTATAAGAAATTTAACAACGCCATAACTACCATGGAAAGCAGCTGTATGTAAAGGTGTATCATCTTTTCCATCACGAATATCTACATCAATTTTAAGATCATCTTTAAGATTCTCTATAAAATATTTTACAACATTCAATCGATCATTTTGTGCAGCAGCGTGTAACGATGTCCAACCATCTCTATTGACATCTTTAGGGTTAGCACCTTTTTGTATAAGAAGTTGTACTACATCTAAATGACCGTTGGAAGAAGCAGCTTGTAATGGCGTCAAACTATCATCACCAGAACATTTAGCATTAGCTCCATTTTCTAGAAGCTGTTTTATAGTATTTTCGTCACCTTCAAATGCAGCCAAGTGTAAAGGAGTCCATTCCCCTAATTTTGAGTTTATTATATTAGCATCTTTCATGACAGCATTTTTTATGATACCATTTAAACCTTTTAAATTATCACTTTTGATAGCATAACGTAACTCAGCATGTAATAAATATTCATTATCATTGGGCTTCAGAAACTTAACAATCTCTATGTGACCAGCACAAGCGGCCAAAACTGCTGGTGTTCTACCAATACTGTCTTCAATATCAGCTAGTGCTTTGTTCTTTTCTACAAGAAATTTAACAACATTTTGGTGGCCATTAAAAGCAGCAATATGTAATGGTGTCCAGTCTGAAGCCCTTCTTGTGCTTATGGAAGCGTAGGCAATACTAGACTTAGTATTAATTTCTGCACCATGATCCACAAAAGATTTAACAATATCTCGGTAATTATTTTCAGCAGCCATGTATAAAGGAGTTCTATTATACTTGTCCTTAACATCAATAACCTTTCCATTTTCTTGATGTTTTTCGTTTACATATGTTAATATGGAATCGATTGCTTTTTTATTTCCACTTTCAGTAAGTAAATGTAAAGGAGTAGCATCATTATAACCATAAATAGAATGAGAATCGAAATAAAAATCATCAATTAACTTACCATATTCACTTGCATAACCCCAAATAGATGTAGCATGGCTTGTACTTTCCTTTGCCATATTACTACTATTCATTAACCCTAGTGCTATTCTTAAAATGTCTTCTTTTCTATTTTGCCTTTCTAACCTTGTTACTTCTTGTACTAATCTATGGATGTTTAATACACTTTGCTTTTGCTCACCATTTATCATGGAATACTTTATGAGTAAGCGTACAGCTAGTTTCAATTGCTCTTCATTACCACTTGCCACATTTAGAAATATTTCCCTTTTTATATTTTCTGGTGCAAAATAAGCCATAATTTCCAGTATCTCTAAAGCTAATTGTCCATATTGCTCATTACTTCTTATTTTATCTATTGTAATTTGCCAAGTTGTATAAGTTGTTTTTGCATAATCATTATCAATCCCTTGAAATACCTCAGAGTCGAGTAATTCTTTTGCTTTCTTTTCATATTTATTTAGATAATCACTAATCTCACATTCTCCTGTTATTCTCTGGTCTGCTATATACGCTACTGCTTGTTGTAGAGCTAAAGGAAAGCGTTGTAGTGTATTTACTAGTTCCTCTATTTTTTGATCCTGTGATCTATCTTCTTTATCTATATTTAAAGTCTTTTTAACAAAATCTATAGCATCCTCTAATTTTAATTCTTTTAGTTCCATCACCTCTATTCCTCTTTCCCATTCTTTTTCACGAGAAGTAATTAAAATATAAGGCTTATTAGCACCTGGTGTTAAAGAACGAAGGGGTAAAACTTTACTTATATCTTCATTTCTTTCAGCATTATCAAAAATAAAGAGGCTTTTTCTCTTTGCAAAGAACCCATATATCTCTTTAACAATAGAATTTATTGTTTTTTCTTTTCCATCTTTATCTTTTGTAGGAATACCCAGTCTATTATCTCTAGCCAGTTCAAGGAAAGACTCTTCATAGTTTTCAGCATTTATCCATATAACATTACCATCATAATCCTGATAATGATCATAAGCATACTTTCTAGCCAGTTCACTCTTACCTATTCCTCCTAGACCACTAATGGAAGTCATTTGTGAGACAACAGCACCTTTCGGACTACGCTGTACTGCTTCATGTAGTCTTTTCAACTCCTCTTCTCTTCCAGTAAATAGTCTTACTGGATCTTTTACATTAAACCAAATGGTTCCTAAGATTTCTTCTTTTACTTTTACGAAAAAATCCTTCCCTTCTTCATGTGACAAAAACTTTCCTTCTTTTGCTTTCATCCAATCTAGCATTTCTTCTAGAAATCTGCTGTAAACATTCCTTTTATCAATATTGTTAAATTCTCTACACAGCTCATTTTTAATGATTTCACCAAGTTCAACTTCATTAGGCTGATTAACTGCAAACACTAAGTGATTAAAAAAGTCATTTATTTCAATATCAGTAATTTTATCGTCTGGGCCTGGCAAACTAAGCTTAGGAAAGTGTTCAATATCAAATTCATACTGACCAAGTTCACTTTTACTAAAGCTTATACCTTTGCCTTCAAGTTCTGTTTTTAACTGATCCTTAAAATACTCCAAATTACCTGGTAATTTACTATTATCATTAAAAAATGCGGGATTGAAGCGTATTTTACCATCTTTTTCAATCAACACATGCTCAACTAATTTATTAATATTATTCGTGATAAGTTCTCTGCTTCTATCAATTTTGACAATTCCTCTCTGCTGAAGTTTGCTTTCATTTAATAAGTCAACTATTTCTTTAACAAATTCTGTTACTTTAGTAAGATCTCTTTTGCCAAAATTATTAGATAAATTTAACTTTGTTTTTTCTATTTTTTGCTGAGGATTATCTATATTAGTAGAATGCTTTCTCTTTTTTGATTGTGCTAAGGCATTCAATATCTCTGCACGCAAACCTTGAACTTGTGGAGATAACCCTTGATTTTTTGTAAAATCGTCATGGAATTTTTTGTTTTGAATATCGATTACTTTTTCTTCTGCTAGTGCAATATGATATACTTTAAAAAGATCATCTCTTAGCTCTATTTTTTGATCTTTTTTATCTTCAACATACTCAGCTAGTTTTTTTGCCAACCTTTTCAGATCAGAAACATTTTCTAGTATTGGAACTACTTTTTCCCTTTTACCAGGAAAATCACTTTTAAATTGATAACGTATAGCTTCCTTTTTATCCTGCATATTTAGAATATCGTCTATGTCCTCTTTTCTTTCAAAGATATCATTACTTAATTTTAGATTTCCATTGCTGTCACCAAACTTAAAATCAATATTTGTACAAATAATAAAGTCTTTTAAATAACCATCTCTAAACTCTGGGTTTTGTTTGATTTTACGATAAGAAGCAAAATATTTCTGTAGACCAAATTCACCATCTGCATTTTCCGTTAATAAATCATTTATGGTAATTTTTTTAAATTTATCATCTTGTTTATGCTTAGCTTGCAAGAAACGGTGTACTGTTTTACCGCTTTCATCTTTATACTGAAAAACTAGGTCATCAAATTTTTCAGCTGCGTCCATTTCTGTGGCTAAGAGAAATGAATATCCTTTATCCAATCCTCGCTTTAGAAAGAGCATTAATAATTTCAATTGATAGACATCACCATGCAAAGTATTCTTTAAACCTGAGGCAGGATATTTCTTTTGTTCATCTATAAGTTTAGGAATTTTTGATCCTCTGGCACTGACTATAGCCGTAATAACTCGGTCTTTTGAATCAGAAAGACGACTAAGTTTACGATCAAGAGTAGGGATTCCTGACTTCTTTTGTTGAGTTTGTTGCTGAATAACTGATTGCCCTCCAACAGAAACTTGCTGACCAGAAAGCTTTAATTGATTATGCATTTCTAGTATCTGTACGATATTTTACTGATCAAGGCGCTTTGCAATATCTAATGGCGTCTCATTATCACTATTTTTAACTTCAGTTTTTGCTCCTTTTTCTAGAAGCAATCCAATAACCTCTGATTCACCTTTAAGAACAAAAAATAACATTTAATACAGTGAAGATTGAGAAACTGAAACTTTAAAATCCAAGCACGACGTTCTAATGACTGAGCTATTATCCCAAATTAATTATATCAACATAAATATTTAAATTATATACAAATCTTACATTAATTAATTTAAAAAGTGTTCATTACGTATAAAATATACCTGTATAATATATACAATATTTGTATATTTCAATTTATAAAAATTGATTAATAATATACTTTAATAAATTTAAAAAATATCATAAAAAATTTTTTGGCAAATTATATATATTTAATATTGCGATTATTTTTATAATATTTAAATAAAATGCAAAAATAATATAATTCATTTGTTTTGGATTGATAATTTCACCCCCAAAAGGAATATAATTATGACATATTTTTACATCTTATCATTTGATGATTCATTCTCATTTCAAACAAAGGTTATAAATATGACTTTTGTTTATATAATGTTAAAAGCATACAGTCATATAAATGTTTAAATTGTGCAAATATTAATGTGCTATTTATGTACATGCATTATTTTGAATTTATATGGGTACTTGAGGAAATAATTTTAATAAATTATAAAATCGAATATTATAGAATCGAATGCTTTTCGCATTTCATTTGTAATAATAAAATAGCAGTGTAACTTTAGTTTTGTAAAAATTTTATGCATTAATTATATTATTTTGACAAATATAAATAATGACAAAATTATAATAGAATGTAGTAAATTGATAAAAGTAAATGAGTAAAAAATTTTTTTTGTTTCTCTGTAATTCAAGTTTAGTCTAATTTAAATTAGACTAAACTAGAACACATGTTTAATATAAATCAATAAATACTTAAATTATACAAAAATTTAAAAAGAAAAAACATGTAATATAAGTAAAAAAATATACTTACACTTTATAATTTATTATATAACTTTAGTCATATTAACTAATGTATATTAAAATATATAATAAATATAATAATCATACGTCCGTGTTTTTCTCACTTTAAAACTTAATACTGAACTGGAAACTAAATGAAAATATATAATGATACAACACAATGATAACCAATGACATTGAAATGATATTGCACTGATAAATGTAATGTAGTTATGTGTGGATTTTCTCAGTAGAATGTTTTTTATATACACAGTGACATAAATATGTCCTTTTTAGTTTATTGAACGTATTATATAAAGTATAAGAATAAAATTTTCATACATTGCAAAAAATATTAAAAATTGAAAAAATATATTTAATAAACATTACATGTATAGTTAAAACTAATGTAAAAAGTGGTAATATAGTTAAATATCCTTTTTATTAACATTTCATTATTATTGACAACTTTTGGGAAACAAAAACCTTACAATAGACATTAATGTAAAATATTATTTATTATTGACATTCCTTTTTTTGTAACAACTATTATATTGACAACGTTTACAAAACAACTTTTAGTTTTACAATGTATTTTTTATCCATTTTTATCGACACTCTATAGTATAGAATTTATACTTTCGAAAACGCATATTCTCTAAAACTAAAAGTATCACAAAACAGGTTTTGATTTCCAAAATAAAAGAATTTTAAAGCACATGTGTTTATTTCTTTTGCATTTAGCACATGTTTATGACAATATGGCAATTTCTAAATAAATAGTTAATAATAGTAATAAAACAACTTTAACCCTTTGAGTCCGGAATTAATTTGGATAAAGTTAGAGTTATGATTTTTGGTATATGAGTAGATATGCTCTCAAAGAATTTTTAGTGAAAA
>JAQIWM010000208.1:0-11955 GCA_034695285.1 Eniochthonius minutissimus | reverse complement strand
TACATTTTGTTTTATATGGTGATGGAAGATAATGAATTGATTTTTGTTCAAAAGTTATATTATACATATTATACATAAAGGGCATCCACAAAATAGTGTGGAAAAAGTTTGGTAATCCAGTGGCATCCTGTTGTTGCGGATTGATAAATATTTTTGTGCTTTTGTGCTTTTGTGACACATGAGAGTCTAATTATCATTTTAATAATACAATTTTATAATTATAATTAAAATTTAAAATGTTAAATAAAATTGAAAGGGACATACTCGCACAGCGTATTGTGCACTTTTATGAATACTGTAGCGGTGGTGACATTAAAATGACATTAAATCACTTTAAATCAGAAGGAATTCACGATTTTACAATACGAAGTATTTTAAAGAGGTATAATGAGCGTGGATCAGCACTGACCATGAAACCATCGGGACGGCCACGGGCAGAAGGACACGAGAATCTTGAAGAAAGGGTGAGAAAACTCATAGAAAAAGATTGAAGCATTTCTTCCCAAACAGGAGCCGAAAAACTGGGAATTTCCAAATTATACTTTAATAGGACTAAACTTCATCATCTGAAGATTAAATCATATAAAAAAGAAACTGCACCAAAATATACAGAGGAACAGGAAAAGCGTGCGAAGAAAAACTGCAGAAAAATCTATAGGAAAAAAGTACTAAAAAATGAAAATACAGTTATGTTAATTGATGATGAAACATATGTCCATGATGACCCTAAACTTGTACTGGGACAAGAGTTTTATCATTGTACGAATAAAGAGGATGTTCCAATTGAAGAAAGAATCAAAACATCAGAGAAATTCCCTAAGAAATGGCTTATTTGGCAGTGCCTTGATGAACATGGAAATGTCTCTCAACCTTTTGTTACACAAAAGAAATTAAATGGAAAAATTTATTTAAATGAGTGTTTAAAAAAAAGATTATTGCCATTTATTAATAAACATCATAATATTGACAATACTCTTCTATAGATGGACATGGCATCTTCGCATTACAAAAATACAGTAAATGAATGGTTAAACTCAATTAACCTCAAATATATCACTAAAAAAGAAAACGCACCTAATGTACCCCAGGCCCGTCCAATTGAGAAATTTTGGGCATTGTGTAAAAAAGAATATAAGAAGAGAGGGAAAACACCAAAAAATGTTAGATCAATGACCAAAATATGGTCAAATATCTCAAAAGATATTGCAATGAAAAGTGCACAAAAGTTAATGCGAGAGGCCCGAAGAAACCTCCGCGCTATTGGCTATGGTGGGGTCCGGGCCCCACTTAAGGCTTAAAATTAAAGTCAGGAAATGCTAAACTAATTTTGTTTAAAATATGTAACACTTTTAACTACTAAAAATGTAACTACAAAAATTTCAACAATAAATTAAATTTAAATTAAAAAATCAAAAGTGGCCCTAAATGCAGTGGCAAATTTTGAACACCAAATTTTGCCAAAAGCTAATTTTCCCGCAATTCCTTTAATTAATTTTATATTTTATTTTAAATATTAATGTCTAAATACATAATGCATTTAATAATAAAAGATTATAAATTTACATCATCTTATTAACTAATTAAATTATAATTTATTCCTGGCCTTAACTGGAGTGGCACACTGTATATATATATATATATATGTGTGTGTGTGTGTGTGTGTGTGTGTGTGTGTATAGTATGTTTACTCGAAATTGTCAAACCGGAGTTTAGGTCATTATGGTCATCTTTATTTATTATTGTTTTTATTCCTTTATATGATCTTTATTTTATTTAAATATTTTATTCTCACATAGCATATCTAACACACGACAATTGATATATATTTCATGCATGAAAAGCGATTTTGAAAAATTTTGATTTTTCGAAAAAAAAATAATTTTATTGTATTATATTATAAAACAATAAAAATTATACAATAAAATACAATAGAATTATAATATAATAAAACAATAGAAATTATACAAAATACCGTCTGTCCCAAGTTCGATGATACCCAAATCAGGATCTGTAGAATTAATACCTGTGATTAAACTTATGATTATTTTATATTAATATACTTCTACTTAATTGTTCTTTTACCTAAAAAAAATTGCAACAATGCGATTCTTCATTTGCGCTTGTAGCAATTGGTCAAAGTCAAAATGTAGGTTTCTTCTATGGGATTTCCATTATAAAGCATTATCACACACTGATTATACTGTCATTGTCCATATCTAACGAACCCGGCAACGGACAGAGTCCATTCAAGTATAATTATAAAGATAATTTAAAGGGAAATTGATGACACTATATATTGGGGAGCGATGTGCACGGGAAATATCTATAATTATGGTGTTCGCATTTTTATGAAATACTGATCAAGTACGAGAATGACATTAAACTTTGTTATCAGTATGAGTAATGAGAGACTTAATGATATATAATTAATGATTAAAATAGATATGTTCAAGGACGTTATTTTTTATAATTCTTAGAACTTACACTATAAAAATGCTATTTATTCAAAACTTCAACTTCAAAATCTTTAAAGTTGCTCTTTCCAGTGGCATCTGGTACCCTTGGCAGTAGGTATCATACTACTACTTCTGAGCTGGCTTGAGACGCGCGCACCCTCTCGAGTGATCGTGCCAGTCTCTTTCGGATTTGAGGTTTCATTGATTCTTAGATTCACAGTGAATTTCATAGTGAAGTGGCCTATACTATCCCAGTCATAATTACTATAGATTATCTACTTTACTATCAGAGCCATCTATTACATTATTTTTTAAATATCTCATTCAATTGCTATGTAGTTTGATGAATTATGCCATCATTATGAATCTTGCATATCCGAGATACAAAATCATAGTTGAGACGTGTGAACAGATGCTGACAGTTCTTAAGCCATTAATACAGCTGCATGCGTAGCCTATTATCGATTCTCTGCCGTCTGAATTGGGTTCATAATCAATATATGTTGTGTAATTCGTTCAATTCGAGTGACGAGATTTTAATTTTGATCTTATTAGTCCATTTTATTGTACTTTTCTATCAAGAAGTTTCCATATTTCTCAATATGTTCAACACAATATCCAACACTTTGTTTTAGTTGATAATATCCAAGTGTAAAATATTTAAGATCGTACAATTCCAATTTAGGGAATTCACACAATTGATCAGATGTAATTTTTGTGAACTCGGATATTTTTCTATTAAAATTTTTTTCTTTGATTAACTTTTGTAACGTGTTTTCTTTGTTGTCTGTTTTTTATTAATTGAACTATGAAGATGCCATTGTTGTCTGTAACTGGAGGCCTAAAGAACTCATTAATCAACACTGCAGCTATTCTAAAGTCTACTCCTAATGATATCAATGTCGTGTTAGGCCGGATTCTATCAAGACTGCGGAATTGTTTTAATTTTCCGTTAACTATTTCGAACATATAACGCACTTTTGTAACAAATCTCGGTTTGTTTGCTGTTTTTAATTTTTCTGTATTAACTCAGGCATTTCAACATTATGTCCTTTATTTTCAAGTAGGGATTTTATATCTCCAAATCCTCTATCAACAACAAACACATCATTTTGTCGAAACAATTCTACATTGCGATCTATACTGAATACCTGTTTCATTATTGCTGCATTGATGATAAATTAAACGATGTTTGAAAACATGTAATATGTTTCAGTTTTCTTTGTGAAATGAAGTTAATATCGACATTGTAAATAAAAGTTTTACGAGTATTTATTATTGTTAAAAATGTATATATTGTTGTAAATTGCTATGGAATTAATTGACACGATCGGATGGGGTAAAGTTTGTTGAGCAAATGTCAACATCACTGCATAGCTACACGTAAGATACAATGCTAACCTGCTACAATTAGAGGATTATTTATGTGGGGACCAAAACGTCAAAAATTAATATCTTTTGGACAGTCATAGGTAAAGAAGTGTGACCTGTATCAAAATGACCCTTATAAAATGAATTTTATTTAAATATATTCAAAAAATTTTTTGGAGCGTATTTTTATTTTTAAAAAATTTTTAAAAATGTTTTTTGTAAATATTCTAGTAGGCTAGTGACCAGTGCTTACTAATAAATTTGATTCCCTCACTGGGTCAAGTCCAATGGTACAGTGGGGCTAATTTGGTTAAGCACAACTCTCTTTAGTGGATATCTCTGTAACGGGTCATCATAATCTGATGAAATTTACAACAATAGTTAAAAAATGAGATGTACAAAAAAGTGTAACAATAAACAACATCGCGCGCGCGCTTCATACTCAACAATAAAATTGACAATAATTAAGTGGCGCATTAGAAGCAGCACATTATTATTTTAATAAAAAGACATTTATTTAAATTTAATAATTAATGAGCCATAAGCCATGCTTTAGGACCATTTCAAAGGTTTGTTTGGACATTGATGCAACTAAAGTTTGAAGTATTTCAATGGGTATATCCTCCCAACAATCATATATGGCCATTTTTAATTCTTCGACAGTATTATACTGTCTTCCATTAGCATATATTTTTCGGGAAAGTATTTCCCAAAGGTTCTCGATTGGGTTAGAACCGGGGGCAGAGATGGCCAATCGATTTTTCTGACTTTTCGCTTTTGAAACCACTCTAATGTGGTGCCTGTGACATGAATAGAGGCATTGTCCTGCTGAAAACATCAATTTTTTCCGCAAATATGACTTCCAAATTGGAGTAATGCATATTTAACAATATTTGATAATTGGATGCATCAATTGTATCATCAATAATTGCGATGTTTGTCTTTTTCCATCCAAATCCCACCCAAACTTTTAATGTTCTACAGCGGCGTGTACATGTCTCGAAAAAATTAATTTTTCTTTACGAAGATCGTGCCAATAGTACTTATAACCATCAGGACTATCCAATTGAATATCTTTTCATAAGAAAAGACCACAGTTTGCCATTCTTTAACCAATTTAATGTGTTTTTGGGCCTATTCAACTCCCGCCACTTTGTGTTTATGTTGTAAACGCGGTTTTGGCACCTTTTTTTCATCACATTGGCGGTGACGTTCTTATTACTGGCCTCACGGAGAATGACATTCATCACACGCCGATAGTGATGAATGGTTACCCGATGCCCAATTTTTACCATAATTTTCTTTATTATTAAGATAATTACGAATAACAGTGGCGGATCTCTTAACATATTTTGCAATTTGGCGATGACTCCATTTTTGTTGTCTGTATGCGTCAATAAAACCATTTTCATAATCCGATAGTTTTTGCTTTTCCCATATTTTATTAATGTCAACTAGAGGTTAGTATTGGGGCCCCACACCCATCAATAGGATGGGGAGGATGGAATCCCATCTCCATCCCCATCAATAGGATGGGGGTGGGGATGGGTATAGAGATAGGGTTGGAAATGGGGATGGGGATAAGGTCGGTGGGTATGGGGATAAGGTCTGTGGGGATGAGGACTATTAAAATTAACAATAAATTTTCCGGTATAATGACAATTAATAAAACTTTTAATTGCTAATTGACACTTTAAAAAATAACTAACTTATAAAACATTTTGTATGTAATAATAAATGTTTAGATCATAATTAAAAAATACATAAAATTATAAAATTTTTATAGTATAAAGATACACCCTATTTTTTGTTTTATCATTAGCATTTTGATGGGGATGGGGACAACAAATAATGGGGATCTGGTGGGGTAGGGACGACAAATTATGAGGATGGGATGGAGTGGGGACGACAAATGGTGAGGATGGGGTGGGTTGGGGACGACAAATGGTGGGGATGGGGTGGGGTGGGGACGACAATTTAACAACTGATGGGGATGGAGTGGGGGTGAGGATTTGAACATAGGGATGGGGATGGGGATGGAAAATGGTCCCCATGTTAACCTCTAATGTCAGCATTCAAAATCGAACACGAGTAGTATTTGCGCAACTTGAGCGTCTTTTTCTCATCTTCGTCGTCTCGGAAATAAAACATCACTCAAAACATGAAAAAGGCGCTAGAGGCTGGACCTAGGTCTATGAGTGGGGTGACAATGTGGCCAGTTCATCGGTACTCAATGGGAGAGGTCCAATCATGCCCCTCCCATCGAGCTCCGCCCACCCGTTCTCAAGCCACGCCCAGTTAACCCAGAAGTAAGTTATCAAAGCTTTAGCCAGACTCGTCACGTCAGCCTGCTGCCGACGTTCCTCTTCTGAGAATATCTTTAACGGTTTTGCCGTTTCACACCCCCCAAAATTTTTGTAGTCCGTATTATCTCGAGACACGTTTATTTCAGACGTTCGGTCCCAGCAAACAAAATGCTCCTCATGGTCCATATAGTCTGAAAAAAGGTTCATCATTACCTGAGACCGGTGCAATTCTAAAGAATAGCCGATGTTTTTATTTAGTTCTTTTTACTTCTAATTATAATAGATTGAAATAAGAAGACAAAAATACTTATTGAAACTGAAACTTTTATATAATACTTAAATGCTTATATAATGCTTAGATAGTTATGACATGTTAGAATTATCAGCATTTATACCAGGATTCAAAAAAATGCTGAACTAGGACTACAGTAATCCCATCCCGTGGGATGCGTTATCGTAACACTAATATGGCACCAGAAGTAAGAATTACCCTTCACGCAAGTATCTTTACATTTTACATTTTGATAAGTAAAATCGGCTGCTGGTGAACAATAATCCCACTTCGAATCGGCAGTATTACACCAATAGTAATCTTCACCACGTTTATCGCAATCGTCAATACATTTCTTGAAGTTGGTTGTGGTTTGGCCGTTGGTAGCTTCAATGGTGGTAACTATTATTGAAAGAAATATTGCGATTATCACAAATGCAAACTTGACTGGCATTTTTCGTATATAGCTGATACCTCTACCGTAATATCTACTTAAAACATTAATAAAGCCATTGCTTTGAGGTATGCGCTTTTATAGCAAAATAAATCCATGCAAGTAGGCCACCACATGTTGTTGGTTACATCCTAGAATTATCTAGCACTAATCATTACTATGAACGGATTATGCTACCATAAACCCCATATGTACATTTTCGCATGTTTCATAATAGTAGTTCAAAAGACGTTGGAATTGATAAGGAGAAATACATTCTGGATATTGATAATAAATAACAATAACTTACTTCTTAGAAATCATAAGACTAATGCGTCATTTTAATGAAAAATCCAGGGATGAAAATTGTTTTTAGCGTGTACGGGTGCCAGACCTCTCGAAATGTCCGGGAGACTCCCGGATTTGACTTTTTTCTTCAGACTCCCGGGCTGAGGTAATCCAGGATTTAAGCATAAACTTAAAAATAAATACAATTAATAAATAATAAATACAAAATAATACAATAAATTATTTAAATAAGACTCAATTTAATAAAAAAATAAAATATAAATTTTTAATTGTATTTTAATTTTATTTTATTACCCTCTCCTTCAAGGTACTCAAAAAACACTCAAGGGGGACTAAGTTAACTAAAAAAAGGTTTATTGAAAAAAGTGTCGTTAAATAGTAAGGGCGATCCTATTACAGTGTGGGCATTTAAATCTTTACATTATTTTTAAAAAATATCATTTTTATTATGAGCATCAGTTACAAAAAATGTTATATTTGCTATAATAATAAAGCGTTATAAATATTTATTTGTTAAAAATGGAAAACGACAATTTTTGTTAATAATGGTCAAAATAAAAATAATGTAGAGATTTAAATGCCCCGCACTGTAGTTTTTTCTCCTGGAATAGACCTAAGCCAACCTGGCAACCGTATTAACGAGTCACTTAAAGTAAGTTGAAATATGGATGTTGTACTTCTATTCCAATTAGAGCTTTTCCCTATTTATCAAATTATCTATATACTGTAACATATAATAAAAATATTGGAAATAATGATCACCTCTTTTAATACTCAATACTTTTATTCACTTTCATAAAACAAACTTTACATTTCAAAAGTACATACATAACTGAACAGGGTACGTTTTTACATGTCCGTGAGATATTCAATTTGAACTATGCCTATATTGTAGTGCTTAATTTATGTTTTTAAAAAATATATATATTAGCCGCTCATAGGGCTGTTAAATATGTTTAATTTCAATTTAAAATTAATTAGCATTATTATTATTGATTTTAGTATATCTATTTTCAACTGACGATAGTGGCATAGAGGAACTGCATTGGGCATTGAAAACAATGACTCGTGTTCGAATCTTTAATTAGGCTCATATTTTTTTTGTATTTTATTAATTTTTTTTTAATGTAAATTAATTTTAGATATTTAATTAATATTTAATATTAATAATATTAATAATGTATAGTTAATTATATGGTATTATTGATCTAATGATAATTTATTAATGCATTATATTATATTACAAATTTTACGTTTTTATATAAAAAAAATACTATATAATTAACTATATATTGTTAATATTATTAATGTTAAATATTAATTAAATAACTAGAGTTAATCTACATTAAAAAAAATTAATAAAATACAATTAATAAAATACAAAAAAATATGAGCCTAATTACAGATTCGAACACGGGTCATTATTTTAAATGACTAATGCAGTTCCTCTTTGCCACTACCTTCAGTTGAAAACAAATATACTAAAATCAATACCAATAATGCTAATTAATTTTATTAAATTGAAATTAAATATATTTAACAGCCCTATGAGCAACTAATTTATATATCATTTAGAAACACAAATTAACTACAATATAAGCATAGTTCAAATTGAATATCTCACGGACATGTAAAAACGTACCCTGTTGAGTTAAGAATATACTTTTACATTTTTGATTACTATTGATTAATAAGTTTATGATATCCGTTCACTGATAAAGAGAGAATGATATTGAGTGAGAATGATTAAGAGGAAATGATATTTAGTTATTTATTCGATTTCCTTTTATACTCTAACTGTAGGTTATATTATAATAATCCGGCTACATCCGAATGGGCGGGGCTACACCCTTAACATATATATCGTTAGACTCATTTCACCAAGCTGAGTTTATCGATACCGCACTTGGGCCCTAGGGCCAAGGGGGACAAAGTTCGGCCTAAGTCCCTAGAGGCTGGACCTATGATTATGAGTGGGGTGTTATTGTGACCAGTGGACCGAGAGGAATCAAGCCATGCCCATCTCATCAAGCTCCGCCCACACGTTCTCAAGCCACACCCACTTAACACAGAAGTAAGTTATCAAAGCTTTAGCCAGACTCGTCACGTCAGCCGCAGGCCGACGTTCCTCGTCTGACGATCATTTTAACGGTTTTGTCATTGTTTAGACCTATGGCCCCATCCATTCCACACCCTCCAAACAAAACCGTTAAAAAGATCCCCAGACGAGGCCGCAGGCCGACGCCACGAGTCTGGCTAAAGCTTTGATAATTTACTTCTGGGTTAAATGGGTGTGGCTTGAAAACGGTTGGACAGAGCTCGATGAGAGGAACATGATTGGACTCCTCTAGGCCCACTGGTCACATTGAACCACCAATCATGATCCTAGATTCAGTCCCTAGGGACTTAGGCCCAACTTTTTCCCCCTTGGCCCTAGGGCCCAAGTGCGGTATCAATGAACTCAGCTCGGTGAGATGAGTCTAACGATTTATATGTTGAGGGTGTAGCCCAGCCCATTTTGGCGTAGCCGGATTAATATAATACAACCGATTCAGAATGAACAAAAAGTGATAAATGTATTTTATACGTGTCAATACATGTATTCATAAGTAAAACTATTATTTTCATAATTTAAATAATCGATTTCACTGTAAAGTGGGTGTGGCTTGTGAACAGGTGGGCGGAGCTCGATGCTAGAGGCATGGTTGGACTTCTTTCATCGAGTACTATTGAATACAATCCTCATCTGATTTTTATGGACCTTCCGCTTAATTAGTACACTTTTACCGAAAATCCCATATACGTATTTTTTTATCCTTTGAACAGCTAATAATTAGATGATCATCGATCTGAATATCAGTAACCAAATTATCGTGTCCTTTAAGAGTCGTCAAACAGTCATACAATCGCGATTGGAAATCCCAAACTTTGATAATTCCATTACGATCTCCGCTTACAATCCGTTTATTATCAAATCGAACGCAAAATACGGGTGATTCGTGTCCTTTTAATAAGTGAATACAAGCTTCATTTTCGATGTCCCATAATCTGATTGTCATATCAAAACTCCCACTCAAAACAAAAGGAAAACGATAATGCAAACACATTATTTCATTTTCATGACCTTTCAGTTCACATTTCACCTCAAGATTACTCCAAATCCAACTCCAAAAGTATTTTCTTATATGCCAAACTTTGATCATTTTTTCATAATGAGATATAATGTACTTATCATCACATTCCAAAGCATAAATATAACTATTTATTTTCAAAACTTTAACTAATTTAACACTTTTATATGATTCCATATTCAATACTGCGATTGTTTTATCATCAAATGATGTAACAATCGTATTATTATAAAATCGTAATGCATATATAGTTTTTTTATGATTGAGAGTATTGATTAATTGTCCCGTTTGTATATCCCATATCCGAATTGTATGATCATCCGAACCACTGATTATGATTTTCTCATTACATTGAAGACATGTAATACTTCCTGTATGTCCTGTTAAAACACGCGCACAATAAAGAGTATTGCGGTCGTATACTCGTATTGTATTATTTAATCCACATATTATATTATTGTCATCATATTGCACACATTTAACCTCATTTTCACAATCAATTGTTTTTAAATGATGATGCCCCTCTCTCCAGTTTATTTCAATTTCACTTAAATTTGTAAAATCACATATAATTATTGTTCCTTCTGAAGAGAAGACAATTTGGTAATCATTGAACTGTAAATTCAATATTACATTTTTATGTGCTTTAAAAGAGGTCATACAAACATTTGATGATTGTGAGTCCTTTGCTGATGTCAAATTCCATACTTTAATAGTTCCATTCCCGTCACCACTCACAATATATTTATCATTAAATTGAACGCTTAAAACATGTTCTTCTTTGTGTTCCAATACATTTATACATTTTCCATTTTCAATATCCCATAATCTTATTTTCCCGTCATAACTTCCGCTGATAGCTAATGAATTACGATAATGCAAACATGTGATATACCTTTCATGTCCTTTCAATTCACGTATTATTTCATTAGAAAATTCGAAAATATTTATTATGTATTTATCTATTGATTCATCATTATAGCTATAAATGATGTATTTATCATCACAATCTAATAATACTTTATAGTTAATATTTTCAGTACAAATATATCGGTCTAAATTAATATTTTCGTATGATTTCATATTCCATATTGAAATTATCTTATCTGATGCTGAGATAATCATATTATAATAAAATCGTAATGTTAATACCGATTCCTTATGATGTAAAGTATTTATCAAATTTCCCTCATGTGCATCCCAAACACGAATTGTTTTATCCTCCGAACCGCTTATTATTACTTTTCCGTCATACTGAAGACAATTAACAAAATCCGAATGTCCTAATAATTTTTGTACGCATTGGAGAGAGTTACGGTCAAAAATTCTTATATTATCATTTTTCTTTTTCATTCCACATATTATTTTATTATCGTCAAATTCAATGCAATTAACTCTTTCATAGCAATTAATTTGTTGTAAATTATACTTTCCTTTTCTCCAATTAATTTCGACATCAGACAAAGAATCGTCGTTTTCCTCTTTAGTTTGGAATTTTTCTGTGAACCCAACTGTGTAATTTGTTGCTATAATAAATAGGAAGACAAAATTTAATTAAAATTTAAATCTAAATATATTAAAGTATTTGTTAAAGTAATTGCTTTCTCAGATTTAAGGATATATTTAAATTTTATTAAATATAAATTTAAGAACTTTAAAGCAAAATGATGGTATCATT
>JAQIWM010000207.1:0-11966 GCA_034695285.1 Eniochthonius minutissimus | reverse complement strand
TTAAAAACAATGATCAAAATAAAAATGCCATTTTATAAGAATAATGCTCACTTCACTTTGACTCACTCTGTATATAAGTTTTAATAAAATATAATGAACTCTTATTATTAATTTAACGCTATTTTGTCCGTGTCTGTACATGTGTATCATGTTTGATCATAAATGCTCACGAATAAGACAGACAGAAGTAGAATGAAACTATTAGAAATTTACTAAAAATTAATTATTTACTTCACTGATTAATTCATGTATGTAATTGTTGTTAGTAACAACAATCCTAATTTTTATGTAAATAAAATTTTGATATTGCAGTGGAATGAGGATTCAAAAGCTATGGTCACTGATAATAAAGACAATCGTCGAGAATCGGGAATGAATACACTTATGAAAAGAAATGACTCAAAATGTTATTTAACTCATTTATTAGCTATTAAATGAAATAGATAACAACAGTTGTAAGAGTGAGAGTTGTGTACTGCACGTGTGTTCAAAAGAAACTGATTCAATAGTGCTGCTTTCAGAGTGTTTAAATACTTATATTTAAAAATGTTCGAGAAATTCAAATTCGTAATTATTACAAAAGTTCCTGTGATTGTAAAAAGTACAGTGAAAGCATGAAACTATTAAAATACTAGTTCAAATGTTTAATGTGTGAAATTAATATTTGTGACAATAGTTAGTAAAAGTAATTTTAAAACCATGAATCACTGTTTTGTGTGTATTTTTTATCTTTTTCCGCTGAATCTAACATCATTGATAATTGATCATTTTAAAAACCGGATATTTGCAGCTTTATTCATAGACTAATTCATCACATTTAATTCGTAATGTGTAAAAAATATTTGTTGTAAAGTGTACAATATAAACTGCAAAAAGTGCAACTATTATCTACTACTATTACATGAATAAATATGGAGTGTAATTGAAAATCAAAAGAGTGCGCCACATATGCATACATTTGATATTTTTTAATTTTTTAAGTTAAGTTTTACTAAAACTAACTTAGAACTTATCAAAATAATTAACAATAAATTTTATTATTATTAACTTTTAATTATTAATTATTAATTTTATTATTAATTTTTATAAAAAATAATTAATTCACTAAACGCACGTTGTAATAATAATATATAATTATTTGTTTATTAAAAAATGGTATAGAAATTGATTAATAATGTTGTATTAAGATTTATTTTAATAATGTAATTTTTACTAATTTTTTATTTTAAAAAGTCACATTTACTAAATTATCTGAAATGAAAGCATGTTTATGATATAGATGCTTATTATATAGATTTTTCCATTAATTTTAATTACACGTAATTACAAAAACACATTTTTATTATATTTTAATAGGTTTCTTCGTTAGTTACTAGTTATGTAAAGATAAATATATGAAGACATGAATATCTCTTATTTTATTTGCAATTTTATTTTGTTAAAATTTTATAATATCATTGCATAAATTATTAATTCAATAATATATAACATAAATTAAAATGATAATAAAACATGATTGAAACATGTATAATTTTATTTGGTGTTAATAAATAAACTTTTTTAATGATATGATATCTTTAAGAGTGATGAGACATAATTATTGACGATAATTTATTACAAAAAATAAAATTTTATTGAAACAAAAGTGCTTTAGATATGAGATAAAAATTTTCTCATGAAAATTAATCCGAACATAATCCCATTTATCATCAGCTAATTTTATTGTTAATATTTTCATGCACTTGAATATGATAAGATAATTGAAAAAATAATAAATTATATTTTCTTATTTTAGAAATTAAATTATTAATTACTGAAAATTAACACACTCTTAATAAAAAATTATTTGGCCCTAAATTTGCTAATTTTTCATCTGCCGCTTTAACCAAAATATTAATGATCGTGATTCGTGAGGTAATTATCTTTTGTGACTCTATTACTAAAAGAGGTGTCAAATATATATGAACACATATTGTTAAACATATTGTTAATTATATTGTAAAAAGTGAAAACACATATGCAATTACGCTTTTAGTGCGCGTGTTAATGTTACATGAATCTAAACACACGCGCGAATATCTGCAGATGTTTTTCTTTTAATATAACAATGAATATTATATTGGTTATAATGGGCATTGATTTTACCATTACTGTGATCATGTTATACTGTTGAGTGTCATCATCACTTTTGAGCAAAATTCTTTGTTCATTCTGATCATATGTTTTCATTCATAAAATAATTTAAAAAAAATAAATAATAATGATAAAATAATTAGAAACTTAAAATATATTATAAAATACATGGTTTATAATTTTTAATTATAAAGTATTTACTAAAAGTAGCATTTAATTATAGTAAATGAAACGTTTAATTAAAAAAATAATTTTAATAATGAACAGAAAATTAATTTTCTTAAAATGTGTACTTAATTCTTTTACATTTTTATATTGTAATAATAAAAAGTTGATTTTACAAATATATTTTTAAAGTATAATGATTGAAAAATATAAAATTCATAAATAAACATTATCATCTGTGAATTCATATTAAATCTCACATATTTTGTTTAAAGAGTAAAGTGTGAGAAAACGGATTTAAGTGCAATATTTGATTCGTAATCTCAGTAAAGTTTGAAAAGGATTTTATTTTTTTATTTCATATCAAAATGTTTGTGAGATCTAAACTCAGGGCACTTAAATAACATATTTTAAAAATATGTTCAAAGGTGTTGTTTTGTGTTTTGTCACTCCCAATTTTAGATCCTAAAGATCTGTGTGCGTAAAAGGATTTTGAGAAGAGATGTAAAATTTAAAAATTCTCAAAATTGATGGATTAGTGTACGATGATCCCATTTCCATCACTATCACTGTGAAAAGAATTTTTCTAAAGTAAAGCATGCATCTGTACTAAACTCAGCATCTTCATCTTTTTCATTGTGCAAAATATGAATTTTGTTTTACATGATGATGATGATACTTTAAAAGTATGAAACTAATACTTTGAGATATTATGACATACTCGTGAAGCACAGGTCCTGAATTGCCAATTATTGAGATAAATCTCTTTCACTCCGCCCCAAAAGAGATGATTTTTCAAGAATTTTGCATTACTGAAGATGATGTTTTTTGCAGTGATGGGATTATGTGATGGGATTATTGGATAAATACACGTTATGGATTAATAAATATTTATAAATGGATTAATCGAATTATAATTTTGCAATTATTTATCAACAATTAAATAGTGAAAATTTAATTTTAAGTTAAAAATAATAAACTATAAAATTATAAAATTTAAATTTGTATTTGAAATTAAATAAAAATGATTAAATTTAATAATAACAATTAATTGTAATTCAATGATATTGAGTAATATTTAATTTTTATAAATTAATTTTGCAAACACAGGAAATGATTTAATATTAGATCCACTCAAATAACATAAAAATATAATATTTCCATAGAGAGTCCCAATAGCAAATCGCATTCACAGACCCAAATCCATGGGCCTTATGAGGCTTAAGAGACTTACAGAGAGAGAGATACAGAGACATTCTCAGTCACTATTTCTGAACCATTCTTTGTCTTCTGCATCTGGAGGAAGGGTATTGCCACGAAAAGATATTCTGTTGTCCTGTGAACGAAAAACTTAAAAAAGTTTTTTTTAAAGATATTGGTATATTTTTGTCATCTTAAGAATTGATCTTTGATATCACACTGTTCCTCATTTGAACAATGTTCTCATACCCGCACCATTATCAACCATCAGTGGCACGGCATCATCCGTCGCATCATCCATCGGTACATCATCATCATTCCCCCGCCTCAAACCATCATCCATTTGGGACTAAATTCATTGCTGATCTTCACCATCCTTCGGGTTCCACTTCTTCAGTACCGAAATCAGATACATTCGATGCCACGAGTTCCCTCCTTAGTTCTATTACATCAGCATCGGGGATCAGCATAGGACATCATCAGGATCAGCATCAAATTGGTAAGAGACAAAACAAATACAATAATAATAATAATATCTATAATTTTGGAATAAAATATTGCGTCATTATATAGGCCTAAATTTTTTTGTGTTTCTATATCATGCATTATACAATACTTGTATATAAAATATTCTCATATGTGTATAGGATATTATTATATATTTTGTTTTTGCACATTTCTTATCTCAAAAGTAATATATCATTTGTTTCAGCGATAAATTTAATGCAAAAGTGAGAGAAAGTTTAGTTCCAATTTATTAATATTTTAAATAGAGATTGACACGAAAATAAGTTAGAGGATTTTACGGCATTTTACACAAATTAATAATATTACAAAATTCAAAGAATTAATAAAACATTTAAAACTCAACTTTAAATAATTGCTTAAAACGTGTTATTCTTCACTGTACACTTTCAAAGCTTTACAGTGAAGCCATATATAAGTTTGTATTATTCACACTGTATACTGTATATTCTGTATCTGTAAATTCGCACAGAATTTATACAGAATTAATAATACATGTTAAATATGCATTATACAAAAATACTTTGATGAATTATTTATTAAAAAAAATACTGCATATAAAGCTATTTTCTTCTGATACTTAATTAAAAGCGCTTTTGTATATGATAATATAATAATTAATATGATTGGAGTATTTTTTGCATGTCCCCATACGATTTCATTTGTGTCATCCCATTCTATAACTTAAATATTATTTTCTCATTTTCTCATTTATTACTTTCCCTTTCCCCAAATGTGAGGCGCATTATTTATTACTTTTGACGGCATATATATTGCAATGGAAGTGAGTGGTGACATTGAGACCAAAACCCGAACTCCGCACGACACCACAGGATAAGTGAGAATGTGTCACAAAGGGCCATACGGACATCTCTGTGGGGATACTTTAGACACTGAAATTGCATATTGAGTTTTAGTGACATGTTAAAGGTTTTGCACTGATATTTGCGCAATATTTTTATTTTAAGATTCATCATTTATTAGAAATGAGAATATTTTTAATGAAATTTTAATATTATTTAATAATTATTGCAATAATTAAGTATAAAATCAAAGATTGAAATTTAAAAGTAAATTATTGTAACGATTGATATTTTTAAAAATATTTCTTTTATCATTACACAATTGATTTAAAATATTTTGAGGTTTCATTTATTTTCTTTTTGACATTTTACGTTTTACCAAAAGTCATTTTTAAAATAAATCTCTCGCATCACGACTTTTGGCATGAGAACTCCAAAATATTCAGCAAAAAGTTCGTGCATCAAATATTTATCACACTAAACTTTAGTATATTCTAAAACTCTTAACCCCGAAATCATTGCTCTTGATTCTGAAGGACTCCACAAAAATGTATTTCATATTTCACGTGTGAAAAAAGGGGAAATGATGATTATGATGATGATGATATTTATATGGAAAAATACATCATTCGCTGTTTCATATTTTCATATTTTAATATTTTATAACAAAAATATTTGGTTCTTTCATCTGCTCACAGCACGAAATGAAAAATGATTTAAACACTTTTGAATTTAACACATTTTTCTATTATTCAATACTCGAGTAAAGGTATAGAAAAACCTTAAAATTATGTGTCATATTATTTTAGTGTTTTTTTGAAGAAAAATTTTTGAATTTTCAAACATCATTTTTTGAGACAAAAAAAATCGTAAAATGACAAAAAGTAAATTTATCAGGATTTAGAAATCGTCTCTTTTGTTATGCACAATTTAATTTAATACTTTTGAAGGGGAAAACACTTCTCAAATGACATTTTTCTTTTCCTTTTCTCTCTTTTCTTTGATCATTTTGAAAGTTTTACAGATCCCGCTGTGAATTTCTCATCACTTCACAATCATCTCTTTTGCCATGAATATTATTCATTTATTTTTAGACGCATTTATATCGTTCACAGTTTGAGACGAAATCATAGGCTAATATTATGAAATAATATTAAATATTATTTTAAAAATTTTTAATATTTTAAATTTAATAATTTTTATTATAATTCTATTCAATTGATACTTATTTTAAAATTATTATCACAATAATTATTATTTCGCAATGTGTTTCTCAATTACAAAGTCTTATAATATTTATTACACAACTAATTTGCTATTCATGAGAAAAGTTTCTCATTTAATCCCCTCACACAAAACTCTATCATCTAAATCTAAATCTAACACTGTCTTTGTGTGTGAAAAGAAAAGAAAAGACAATCCTTTAATTAGTCTCTTCTCTGATTCTATCGGATTCAATATAATTAACCATCTTCACTATTATCTTCTCACACAAATCCCACTCTGTTTCTCTCCATCTTCTTACATCCTCTTTCATTCTCTACTAATTCCATCTCAAGAATTGAATGCACAAAAAGAATTCTCTGCATTTGTCTCTTTTCTCTATAATATCATTCCATTGTTGTTACAGAATGTAACACATTCAATCACTAATAATATTTAATAAATTAAATTAAATCCTTAGATTTTTTCTAAAGCTTTTTAAGAGACCGCAAATATATATAAATGTTACAAAAATTAAATTAATTTATTTATTGCATTAATAAACATTATAAAATGAAATAAATTAGTAATTTTAATTTTGATAATGAAGTAATATTTTTAGTTAAAAATTTTAAGTTTTAATTTAAAAGTTATTTTTAAATATTATTTTAAATGAAATTAAAAATGTCATTAAAAATTCAAAACAATGATCAAAAACTATTAAAT
The DNA here is from genome assembly GCA_034695285.1 of Eniochthonius minutissimus. Classification (NCBI taxonomy): domain Eukaryota; kingdom Metazoa; phylum Arthropoda; class Arachnida; order Sarcoptiformes; family Eniochthoniidae; genus Eniochthonius; species Eniochthonius minutissimus. The sequence continues at coordinate 5,211 of JAQIWM010000207.1, read as the reverse complement.
TTCTGAGAATTTCTTTGAGTGTTAAATAATAAATACATTAATAAGTGACATTAGGCAATGGTCAGACACACCCAATGTATTGAATGAATAAGTAAATTACTGTCCACTAAAAGTGTCTGATTCTGATCCCATTCCAATTGATCCATTTTCTTATACTCTGATCCTATGGATTGTCTCATCGGTAATCCTTCACTTTGGATGGGAACAGAAATGATTTGCGCAAAACAAATATTATTTTATTACAATATTATGTATCACATAAAAACATGTCATATCATTTTATATACACTCTTATGGCAGTTGTCTCTCATCATCATCAAAATGTACTTCACTATGATCATGTCCTTTAGTGTAATATTGTTGCAGGTGCAGTGATTCACAATATTGAAGTGGACATTTAAAGATGAATAAAGATAATGGATTCAGTTATATTCTTTTTAAAAAGTATAATCACAAATGTTGCAATACATGTATTTTAAAATTTTGCATTAAAAATATCCCAAAAAAATAAAATTTATCCATGATATGACCACTTAAGCACATCTTTACATATGTGTAATACATTTATATATAATTTTTTTTTAATTCTTAAGTAAACATATTCATTGAACAAAAAGAATATCAATATTATTTGGTTTTTTGGGGCCAAAAAATATTAAGCCCACTCCATTGTTGTTATTATTATAGCAATATTAGTGTAACACAAACAGATGTGCCACAATTGTGTCATCCCAGTTTTGTGCTCTCCTCCGTTATCCTCATCCGAAGATCTGTTTTGATACTCTCTTTATATCGCATGTGTCACTAATCCGATTATAATGCTGGTTTAACACTGCCCCCACACCCCTCTCCCATGCAATTGCCCCGAAACCCTCTGTTTTAATGCCATTCCGATTATGGTAATCGCATTTAATTCGTACATTGATCTGCCCCTTCAATGTATTTATTATAAAAGTTAACAATTTTATGTCATATTTAGACACTGTTTTTATATTAATGACCAATAATTGTGACCCTCAACTGTATGTTTTGGTATCATCTTTGGATTATTATTATTTTTTTAAATTTATGTTATGAAATATGATGAGACATAATGGTATAGCATTCGTATATTTGTTACAAATGTTTTAAATAATTAAAGAATTATTATTTGCATTTTTAAAATTATGTAACAACAGATAATTAAAATTTTAATAAAATTTTGTTCACAAAAATGTTTTCATTATATAGTTGAGATCAAAATAGTTGATTATGATAAAAGATTATTTTGTTATGATTCGCATGTGAATGCACTTTTACTTCAGCATCCCCCAAAATTCACTGCAATACATTAGGAACATACTGAACCCATACATAGCGAAATATATGTGATGCTTAATCCCATTCCCAAAGAGAGACGCACACTCACAGTGGCATTACAATGAGATACTGTTTGATAGGGACGAGAACTACTATAGGCGAGAAAGAAATCGGACTAAATTGTAACGAGAATAATGTTGTGCTTTAAAATTAAAAAATTCTTTAGATTATTTTTTGTTCATTAAAAATTAAATTATAGTCGGATTTATAAAAATAATATATTTTTAATATAACTAATTTAAGCGTTACTAAAAATTACAATTTTATTGCAACACAATTATTTTTAATAATTATTATTCTTAATACAATTTTAACATTTTATTTATATTCTAAAAAATGACAATAATAATTTATTTGTATTTTGTATTGCACTATTTATTATACTGTCCACTAGTTTTTCATTGAATATTTGTATTTATATGTACGAATTCCCAAAACCCAAACATTCCCCTCAATATAGTCCCTGTCTTTTGGACGCATTTGGCAATAGAGATGAAGACTTTGTATTAAATCTTTTTCCAGAGACTCACTGATGCTACTCTTTTATGGTGAGACTCATTATTATTATAGTTATAGGTTGTGTCAGATGTGTTCAGATGTGTTCCTTTAGCAGTTGATACTGATGATTATGGTCCATCTCTTTGTACATCAATGATATTGCAGTACATTCAAACAAAATCTTTACATTACAGATACAAATGTGTGTTTATTATTAACGTTTTATTTGCAATTTAATAATTAATCATAATCATAATAGTTAATCATTTTTTCAATAAATAGAAAATTTGAATAATGCATAAAAATGATATTTAATCTAAAATCACATGTATTAGTAAATTAAATTTGTTCATATCACTCTCAATTACTCAGCTGCGATATTAACTTTGATAATAATATCTCTATAACTAAATCTCAGTGATATATAAATAAATCCGTGAGGCATTTGAAATGGGATTAAGGATTAGATGAGGACCGAGTATATAGTTTGCTTCTTACCAAAGGTGTCCAAATCCCTTTGATCCAAAGTCCTCTCCCGAGTGGATTATGTCCTTAGAAAAAGGTTGAGACTCTCCTTTTGGACTCTGAACCAAAAAGTGGAACACTCAATTTCATCTTTTGGCTTTTATCTTTCTTTTTCATGTTTATCCATCCCTTAAATCCTCTTTCTAAATCTCAATCTCAAATGCATTCTGAAGATGAAAGTGGAAAGTGGCAAAAGACTAAAAAGGCAATGAGCCAATGATACTTGTGTCTGATGCGGATGCTGTGTCCATTCAATGGACATGATTATGATGAAGATGAATGCTTTGATCATCATATCAATGTAAAGATATTTCTTGTACTTTGAGGCGCGTCAATTTAAACGACATTCATTCATTCTTTATTTATATACTTTTATATTAAAATATTTATAAAAAATTATTATTAAAACAAATCATTGATTAACATTTAATTAAATTTATTTTATATTCTCTTTTAATTTTAATTTTACACTTTTTATGTGATTATCAGTATTGCATTAATCTGTTTAATAAGTAAATAAATATTAATCAAAACAATATTTGTTTATAATATCAATATTGTTTCGATCACTTTTTAATTATCTTTTGCATTTTGTCTCATGTTATCATTTTTGGCACAATAGTGATTTGTCACTGTCATGAGCAATGAAAACATTCTCAAAGATCATGAAAGAAGTAGAATAAGAAAATGCAAAATTTGCGATAAAACATAAAACGTATCTTTAAAGGAATTCAAATAAAGGGATATTATAACATTTATAGGACATAACAAAGATACCATTCTTCAACATTTGTGTAGTATCATCATCCTCCAGGTTCTTAAAGCATTCAAAATGATCTCAATTTGACCCTATACCATGAGCAGGTTCTTTTGAAGGGTATGAAAAGATGCAGACAAAAATATCTCGTTTCTCGACTCTATATTGATTCCTTTTTCCATTCCTCGTGTTCATTTTATCACTGTTTCTTGAAGAACTACCAAAAAGACGACAGATAATGTCCTTTCCCACTCGAGTGACGTCATCTGATGATCCTCGAGAACTGATCCCTCCCTTCAGGAGGGATGGCCATTATCTTCTTTTACTTATTATGAGCAAAATTGATTATCTTTTGGTTGGCACTGCCCTCATGAAGGAGGAGTTTTGCCAATGATAATGGAGTTGCGCCATCGATGGTGATGATCATCACCCGATGGTGCAAATAAAATAAAGACACACGCAAAGAAAGAATGGCGATGAACTATTTTTGCAGTTAAAGAGCTAAAGACGTGTTCCATCGGTTTTTTATATGAAAACAGCAATTGTATTACACGTATGGTCACTCATCTGATGATGGATTTTTGAATTATAGATTCTGAGATAATTCACTTGAATTATTGTCTTTTCATTTTCTTATTGTGGTGCGCGGTAAAAATGACAATTATTTTGTTGATTCGCAACTTCTGATGGGTTTGGGCATCATCATCATAGTGTAGTATTAAATAAGCTTATGAAGTTAATTCCATTGAATTAACTAAGATTATCATCGGGATTTTTGAACTGATCTTTGAAATCTCTGTCAACATTTAAAACGACAAATTCAGTAACATTATTAAAGGTGATTAAATGGATCAATTAAGCGATACCCTATGTCTTCAGGACCTTGTAGCTGCGGCCTCAGGGGTCGGAGTAGGGGTAAATGTTTCAGTATCTGTCGGATCATCGCATCATCAGCCTCAAGTGCATCATCAGCTTCATCAGCATCATAACAGTATATCTTCGGCCATACCCGACACCACCACTCATATGCAGGGTCATGTGCCCACTTCCAGCGGTGGTCATTCAGCATTAACAGGACCTCAATTCAGTTCCCATCATCATCATGTGACAACACTGTTACCACCGGTTCCACCGCCATCAATGACTTCACACCATCATTTACATCATTTAAATCATGGTTTAACAGGGACCAGTATGTCTCGCGGTATTCTCGGACATTCGGGTCATGATCAACAGGGTCCATGTTCTACAACAATGCATGAGGGCAATAAGAAGAGAGGTACGATTTGAGTATAAAATTAAATCATATTTTTGCATAAATGTTCTTTAACCTTTTTCAAAATGTTTTAATTCATATGAAAAGCTCATGATACAAAACTGTTCACGTAATGAGGTCTAATATTTGTTAATGTCTAAATTGTAAACGCTTTTTATGTTAATATGAGACATGTTTTTTGGGCATTTTGAATTTCACTCTAATTATGTCCATGACCCTTGTAATGTGTCGGAGCATAGGGACCAAAAGACACATTCATGGTAAGATGGGGTCATAAATAACAACATAGCAAATGGACCTCTGCGATCCGAGACTCTGGTCCAAGATTATGTTACAAATGATGTGTTAAGTGATTGAGTTCATTTTAGGGCCTGTATTTAAAGTCTGTGTATTTTGAACTCTTTTTGAGAATCGTATGTTTACAGGTCATATGTTCAAATGTCACATATTGAATTTTACTAAAAAACTGAGGTTTTTCTGATAAATTTTTGATAATTTATAATTAAATATATTGATATATTTGCATTTATCTTTAAAACTAAAAGTGTTCATAATTATTTATTTTCTCATTATTACTTTAATACCTTTAATTAATTTAAATTGATTAAAATACTGTAATAATTTAATATAAAATAATTTATATTTTATTTTGAATTTTAATGTTATATTTAAAAAGATTTTATTTTTTAAAAAATGATCATAAAGTGTTAGCGAATGTCTCATTCGTGTTCTTTTTTTACTTTGTAACTGAACACCCTTTGACCGCCGATGATTAGTCTCATGACATTTATGACCC
>JAQIWM010000206.1:0-11967 GCA_034695285.1 Eniochthonius minutissimus | reverse complement strand
TATTTTTTGCATAATAATTAATTAATACCAAAAGTTATTATATTTATTTTAAAAAGATAAAAAATATATGTATACATTAAAAAAATTCTAGTTATAAACTCGTAAGAGAAGGATGAAAGAATATAATAAAACTCAAGTGATAATTATATTATTAAATCTTTTCTTAATAACATATTCTATTAAAATTAATGATACTTTAATAACTTTTATTACACTAGTGATTTCCTATTTAGTAATATTATTTAATATAAATAATTCTAAAGTAATTGCTAATCTCTAATTATTTTATATATATTATTCATTAATATAATAACATTGATGTTAATAAGAGGATTGTTAAAGGATAAAAAAGGATAATCCATTGTTAATCTTTCAATAAAGACTACGTAATGACTTAATAAAGAACTAATTTATTATTTTTAAATTTAAGAGGACTTTATTTTTGTTAATTTAACGCTTTAATATTTCAAAACTATTTTTATAAATTATTAAAATAAATTAGAAAATTTAAAATAATAAATTGAAAAAAAATTTAAAACTTTTCTAATTATTTATTATTAAAAGTTTTAAATATAAAACAAAATATTATTAAATTAAACTAATTTTAATATTAATAAAGTGGAGACAAATTAATCACGCTCTTTGTCTACGTATTGTTGTCATGAAACTCTTTTATGCGTTTAAAATTTGTATTTTCTCATTATTTTGCTAAAAATGCAGTTAAAAGTCTATTGTGTTAAAAATACACGAAAATGAATACAGAAATAGCAATGAACAATGGCATTGTAAATCTTGCACTGCAACAATACTTATGAGTTGTGCAGCAAAGAATATTCAGGCGCTATTGTTGCACAATAAAATGCTCTGAATAAAATATTTATTATCAGAAATGGACAAGGTCCTGGGTGCCAAGGAGGGGGTGTAATATTGGCTAAATTAGTCATCATTAGTGTTTTCCGGGATTTCTTGGAGGGGGGGGGGGGGGAAATAATACTAATATATTAAATTATTGGGGGGCAGTACCTTATATCATATCATATTGAATCCAGATCTTCACGGAGTGTTCAACTACTAACTGATCCCTTTTTGGACACCTCTGATTTACTATCACAATTCATACATTTATATACATGTATGTTACAAGTTATAAAACTTACAGGATACAAAAGTGCTAATTTAATAATATTCCGTTTTAGTATAAAGTTTCTAACAGAAAGTAAATACAGTCATACTTCGATTCTATTAGCACACTCTATAATTCGCTAAAAACAAGTTTTTATAACACTCAATAGTGATGCAAGTTTAAGTCAAAAACAAAATTTTAATGATAAATATGTGATTAATAATAAAGTTTCATTATTAAACCATACACAAATTACTAAATTTTTTAATCATTTTCAACAATAACATGTACAATTAATGTATGTTTAATTAATAAAATGATTATTAATATTATTAACTCGATTTTGTTAACTAAAATTTGAGTTCCGAAGGGGTTAACAGAATCGAGGTTTTACTGTAAAAAACAAAATGTGCACTTAAATACCATTTACAGGTCAGTATATCATGAGGAAATACGGTAAAAGAATGTGTTGAGAATAACCCTCTGCATCTTTTCATAAACTCTTTTGCCATTGAAAGTAATATTAATATAATTGTATAATAAGTTTAAGGGTGCAGAATGTAACGGAACAAAGATAATTATTACCGTTACAACAATACTCTTAGAACAGTGTTAATGTATTCTTTTGGTTTTTCGCATTACTGAATGTGATGTATATTTTAATATAAATTATTACATTGTATTATACGCAATGGATTTTGATGCGCATTATTAATAATTGTGACTTATTATTAATAATACGCTTAAAGCCGTAAAAAGTACAGTCGAGTAATAAAGTTCATTAGAAAAATATTTAGCAATGTGTATAAACAACTTACTACTAACTAGAAAATTAAAATATTATTATGCTTATAAATATATTTATTAACAAAAATTAGCAGAAAATTATTTAATAATTAATAAAATAATAACTAATTTAAAAAAAACGATTTCAGAGATTTAAATATCTGTAGAATCTGCATTTAATGTAAATTCAGATTTTATGCACTAGTATTTTATGCAGGCTTTTTCTTGCATATTTTACCATGAATCGCCCGTCAATTATATTCCATAAAATATGGCATATGCAAAATGTCAAATATTGAGACTCACTAGTCAGTAACATACATAACATAAATAACAGAAAAGTGTATTTCTACAGTCCATTGCGTATATAACGGACATCCTCAAACCAATACAGAAGTAATTTTTCTGTTCTCACTAATAAAATAATTATACAAGTTAACTTTAAATGTATTATTTATAATATTTAGTATAATTTTAATGAAATAATTTGATTAAAAGTTTTAATCATCTAATTTTATACTGTATTTTATACTGTATTAGACCCAAATAAACCATAAGCCCAATAGTGCTATAAATACAATAAATACAAATAAATCATTTTTTATAGTACTTTAAAATGCTAATTTTAACAAAATTATTATTGTGTATATTGTCAAAATGTTTTTGAAATGACTGTACCATAAAATAACTTTAAATTACTATATACGAAATAGAAAAGGGTCAATTTCTGTGTTATGTAATGTCAATGACTCGCATTTTGCATTATAAATTTTAGAACTAACATTAGTTATGTCATGAAAATGGTCAAAATAATAAATGTTAATTAACGTTACAAATTAACGGATCAAATTACGACTGATAAATTAATACTAAAAATGTATATGCTCTTATCTTTTATATAAATATATTTAATATTTTGTCCTCACTATGGACATTTTGGACAATGTATGTATTGTTGAAAAGTGTAATAAATTTAATGCAAAGGGTGGAGTAAAATTGGCGCTAAAATAGGGGCACATGTACTACAGTACGTGTGTATATTCCGTTTTTATCAATGGACAACCAAAACAAAGAAGGAACAAGTTCATGATGAACTGAAAAAGAAAGAAAACATCTGAAGAACTGATACTGATGATCATCGTACTGATGATCATCATACTGATGATGGTATTGGAGCATCAATGGCTTTTGGTGTGTGTAAACGCGACACAAAGAACAATACTATCCTCTTCTCTCTGTGTATGTTTGTAGTGTGATACAATAATACTTTAGTATATGTCTTTCAATGTCTGTGTCTCTCTCTCATCTTTTGCTGTATACATTCACACACATACGAGGGGCGGACATACTCTAAGTGAAAATCAATGTTTAACACAAAACCATAACATCATACTTTTGCCATACTGTAGCATGATACTAGTAGTGGATGGTAAAAGAATGGAATAATAAAATAGGGATAAGATAATTCGGGATATATTGTCATAGGAAAAATATAAATATTATTTTAATATATCATCGGTATTTTAACACAAAAATTAAAAATTTTCCTTTAAAATATATAGAAATTTATTTTTGAGAAATATTTTTAAAATTGTGTTTCTAAAAATAAGACATTTTAAAAATATATTTATACATAATATTACTACTAACTATTAGTTATTAAGTATAAATTATTTTTTAATTAAATAAAATAAATATTTAAAATTTCTAAAATACTTTTATAAAATTCACAAAAATAAAGTAAATTTTAGGATCATTTTCTGCTGTAATAATGATTATAAAATACCCGAATTATTTTAGCCCTAAATTCCAATCCCGGATCTTCAGTGGGGTTTAGCTTTAGGCTTAACTCTCACTACACAGTGTGCAGTACACATATGGACCCAAAAATGTCATAAGAGGGGTTTTCTCTCGAATCAGTATTATGTTCTAACGTGTGATATAAAACTTTATATCAAAGTTTATATCAAACTTCCGTTTTCTGCAGAATTAACTTTTCCCCTTTATTATTATACTTTTTCTTTGGGATTAACTAAAACTAAAACTAAATCAATAGTTCATACACTGTGTTCTCAGTTATCGCACATATCGCACACATCTATGGACACAAACTTTATTCCAATCGTGTTCTAAAACTAATTCACTCATACACACATGGGTCATTAATTGATCTTTCATCATCATCATCGTCTCTTTTACTGATGTTCACTCACAACATGTGAATATACAATTTATTTATTGCTCATTATGTGTGCATTCATTTGATGAGAGTCACGAGCGTCGGATATGAGGATATTGTTAATTAAAATGGATTAATATATGCGTAATATTCCATTCACAAATGGCTATTAAAAGTTTTAGCATTGTTTAGTATAATATCGATAAAAGTAATTTAAAGTATGCAACAATATAAATTTTAGATAAATTCAGTGATGCGAAACAATAAGTAAATAACTGTTTAATCAATGAATAGTTTTACTCTTTACTCTTTATGCTATATTTTTAAGTCAATATCAGATTATTAGTAACAGTATATGATTATTAAAAGTGATTAAAAAATGCCGTTAAATCTATTAATAGTATTGATATTTTTCAGTTGTGATTGTTATGGTAAAGTCCAAAACTCTGATCATCAATCAATTGGTTTATTAAAAAGCAAAAATGAAACTCTTTACCGTACAATTATAATAATAATATTATTCATCATCACTATTATGACACTCATTCTGATGATACTCATCATACGCTATTATAAAGTATATATACAAAAAGGACGCGATACATTGAGAAAGTTTTAAGCTCAAAAGGCAATTACTCAAAAGAATAAAATTAACATCATGGACATGACCTCAAAGGTTATCACCATGAAGATAGTGATGTTAAGAAATGAGATATCCAATCATTTGAATGACAATTAAATACATGATTTTAATTTTAATTTATAACTGTTTAATTAAAGCAAATTTCTCAATAAAATATTAATAATTAATAAATTTTATTTTGTAACTAATCAATTATATATATTGTAATTTTTATTTAAAGTTATATTTTATTTCAATGTATTTGAGTAATTATAGCATTACATAAGTAATTAAAAGGTTTTAAAAAATATTTAATGGTTCCGGCACTGGAATTTTTATTCCAATTTTAGAGACCATATCCTAGTCTCATGTGATTTTTATGGTTCATTATCTTATCACTCAATTGGGAATTGTTAATTAAGAGGTAAATTTATGATGCAGAATCACTGTTTTAATTATATGTATGAAACTGGACTTTTGTAGTAAATAAATTCCTATTTATTTCAGTCATAAAATTAAACTTTACTTTTAATTAGTCATTGATTTGTTAGAATTTAAATCACACTTTTACTAAACTCACTTTTGATGTGTTTAAATGCAATATGTGTTAAATTCATGTTAAATATTCATTAAAATATTACATTTTAAAACATTAATTACTTAAATATTTCAAATTAAATATTAAAGTGCAATTAACAATTAAAATTATTATAAACGTTAAATATTGCATAATAATACATTATAATCCTTAAAATATTCACGGTTAATGATTATACATAAAGATTTGTCACCATACTAAAGTAGTATCTCAGTAATAAAAGTTTATTTAAATTTATAACGCGTGAAATGAAAGAATATTTTAGAGATGGTAAATTATTGCAATTCACTATCAATGCCCTTTTAGTTATTCGATAGTATATAATTAACTTTTAATAAAACACTGAAGATTCATTTCTGTTGAAAGAATTAATGTAAAAATGGAAATATATACAGAAACATTAAACAGAAATGATTATTAATAATAATATTGTTATATATTGTATTGCTTATATATTCGTTTATGTACTTGTATTATACAAGTATTATTTCTAATATCAGTACAAAGACAATAAAAACAAAAATGACAACAAAAGAGGCACTTTGAAATAAACTCTAAAAGTTTTTGAGTCTAAAACCCTATTTAAAAATTAATTCACTATAAAGTAATGAGAAATAGTTACAAATTGGGAATCCATATACTTAACTAGAAATTGTTTAAAAACTAGTAAATGATGCGTAATAACCGCGTTGAGAATGTAATATCTAAATTCTTAACTCTTTAATTTTGTTATAAATAAAAGAGAAAAAAGAAAAATTTGAAGCGGAAGCACATGCCACTGATATCTTTGACAGGAAATTAACGCTGTTACTTAAGACCTTAAGACATAGTGAACAACAGACAAGAATTTTAAGACATGTGAATGACATCACTATACTATAGTGTATTAGTAATGGTACAATAAACATGTTAAAGATCTCAGACAATCGATAACATTTAAAAAAAACTTTTTTAATCATTATTAATTCATTACTAATAATCGCGTAAATATTCATTTTATGGTCATAAATTTTCCTTTTGAATTGCAAATAAAATACCTTTATTAATATAACAGAAAATACTAATTATTTATAACTAATATTGTATTTCTTACTAGTATTACTTACTAGTATGATTAACCTTTAGTATTTGTAAACAAAAATGAAGTAAATGCCATTATTATTACGATAATTGTACAAAAGGCGTGAAATAATTAAATCCTTTATATACTTAACGATAAAAGTAAAACATTGTCATTTACGCTCAAATAAAAATAGAATGGTACGGTAATAGTAAATGAACTAAAACAATAGTCTATTACGGAACTATTATCATTAACTTATCCGATAGAATCTGTTATTTTCATCATTGACCTGTGTCCAGTGTCCAATGATCGGCAAACAAAATGATTGTACACAACTTAATGAAAATGCTTCTATCATCATCAAGTATTAGTAAGAAGTTAACTATTGTTAGAGACCATTAATAATACCATCGACTTTTATGTCATTTGTCATTTGACACAAAAGTCATTGCATTATATGCCATATGCAGCATCCGAATACGGAACACTTAAAGATTATGTGAGAGAGTTAATAATATGATAGTTAATATACTGTTACTATCATTGAAACTTTTTAAAAGTTATACCCCAACTATAATCATAATGATCTAAAACTTGTATTAAACATCATAATATAATGTTACAATGGTGATTGCATCAGAATATAACGGTTTCTGATATTAGTTCGCAATTTCGCGCATATGCTCTTTACGTGCTGTTTCTTAATTTTTTTTATTAATAAACATAATTTTAATCATTATAATCCCTTTTTAATACATTTCTGTGTAATTAATTGCATAATAATATACAAAAGCATACGCGCAAAACTGCGAACTAATATCAGAAATTGTTATATTCTGATGCAATCACCACTGTATAATAATGCTACAATAATTTTCTCTCTAAAAATAAAAATCTTTAATAGTAAATTCTAATTAATTTTTTTTTAAATTTATATCCATTTTAATTTATACTCTGTCAATAATTTACATTTAATGCTATTATTTTTATTTATGTACTACGAAGACAATATATATTCAGTATCTTACTAGTTAGAGTGTATCCAGTTTATAAGTAAATAAAAATGATATGAGAGTGTGTCTTTGAATCTAAATCATAAATTACATACCACAATGCAACAATACATAGTAAGAATCATTGATTGTCAATGACATTTCAATGATGGGATATCATTTTATCACCATACATAAAGAGGCGGAAGAGGAGTGTCTTAAAGTACATTATTTATGACAAAAAGTGCCATATTTTAATTTATTACACAATAGAGGCATACAAAAAAAGAAATAAATAAAAAAGGAAAAAAAAGTGTCAGAATAATGAATATGTCTAAAAATTGACGCTCACAATTTATATTTTCATTGATTTTTGAGTATCAATTTTGAAAAGATCCATACATTAAGAAGACTGACATCATATGATAGTATTCAATTATTCGAAAGGATACACCATACTTATTAATCTAAAATCTAAAAATTGAAGTATCCTGTGATTTGTCAGTAAACCCCTTTTGTGTCAATGTGATATTACTCTCTATAACATAGTGAACGTGTATTTTCTATTAATACTATAAATTTTACTCACACTTTTCATCATTATATACATTTTTTCATCACTTTTTTTTATATTATTCCCTAATATTATCTTAATATATACATATGCATAATATAATACGTATAAAAATGGTGCATATTTATAGATGTGATGCAAATTAGAGCGTGAAGATGATGATGATATCGAATGACTAAAGAAATATGTGTATTGAGAGAATATATGAATATAAAAAGGGGAGAGAAATGAGTGAGAAGAGTGATAACTAAAATTCAGAATCTAGTTTCACATAAAAGTCATTGGCATCCCTCTATTATATTATCCTTTATCCTTTTTAAAGAGTACACAAATGTATTATCCCATTTTATCCAATTATTTTTCTAATCATATATTTTATTTTTCTAATTCCATTTCCAATTTTTAAATTAAAATATATTTATTCACGTTTTTATTTACGCATTTAACATTTTTAAAAATGTGTAAATAAAAACTTAGCGTATTATTTTTAGCAAAATACTTTCAAAAGCTATAAAATAACTAAAGTTAAATGAGTATGGGAAAAAGTGAGATAACAATCGGGGTAAAAGGGAGTATATGTAACACACAGTCTGTTATATAAGATTCATGCGGTGATAATAAATTTTATAACCCAAAAGATGCATTATTTTTGAGGATGCAAAAACGTTACAGAGAAAAGCGAATGCATTTTGTTATGTAATGATAAAGGACCCTTTAAGTGAATATACTGTAGTTATATACTGTAGTTATATACTGTTAAAAGAGTGAGGAATTTATGGAGAAATTTAAGCTCTGAATTTAGCTCTTTGAATGATATCATCACTATTTTGTGAATGATGCGAACAAAAATATTTATAAAATAAATATTTTATCCATTTTTAGATTAAAAAAAAAATTACAATTTAATATTCAACAATAATGTTACTCCGTTATATATAATTAAATACATAAATCTTAAGTTACAATTGTATTAAATTACATTTCTTATTATAATTTATTTTTTTTAATTCAATTTATAAACATATTATGTATGTACATGTATATAATAATCGTAATAATAATTTATTTTATAATCTCACACTATGTAATGACCCCTTTCGGTATCTTTAGATGTCTGTATATGCATGAAATTCCTTTTGCAACAATACCGTATACTTGTTTCGGCATATCTTTTAATGTCCACAAATATTTGCTCATCATTAAAGTATATAATACAATAATTAATTTTCTTCTTTTTTAATAATTTATAATATAATTTCATTAAAATAATAATAATAAAAATTCTTTTTTAAAAATAACATTTTAATGAAATGTTTAAAAGTAAAATGTTATTTACTAACACTTTAAATACATAAAAGTTACTTCACTCTTCAAAAATTTAATTAAATTTTCTATAAAATTAACTTCAAATTTAGATATTATACAGAAAATAAAAGGATCCCATTATCATGTGGCAAAAGAAACTCAAAATCCCTTTTATCCATTTTCAGTAAAAAAGAGACAAAAGAATAGAAATTCGCATTAAATTAGTACTGAACGTATACATAAAAAACTAGAGAATCATCAGCATATAGTGAATAACCATTAAATTTGCTTTGCATTAAGTATACTGAATTAAGGGCTCTGCAAAATTCAGAGGTTTGAACCCATTAACAAAGTTTACATATTATTGTGTATGTATATAAAACTTGTACAGTGCCGAAGTGCTTCAGTGCGTCATAATGAAAGGATTCGTATACTTTCTAAATGTTAACGTGTGTACAATCGTATTCAAAAAAGTCCTCTCAAATTATTTTGCTAATGATCTCCCCCTATATGTTAAAGAGCTTTTGCAATACTTAAATTGTTTAACATTTGAATGTTTACTAGTAACCATAGATTCCAGGGAAGAATTCGGTTAGGTGTTGGCAGCCAACCGTTTGCTGGAAGTCTAAAATTACTAACTCGGACCACGTCAGGATCGGCAAAAAACTAGGCCTATCACACTAGTTTTAAATTAACATTCTTAATTCATGTATAACAATGTCAATATAAAACTTTGAAAAAATTAACTTCAAAGTTTGCAGTGCAAACAAATTAATTTAATTTAATTTTTCTTGCATCTTACACTTTGTATAGAGTCATACAAAAGTAGTACAGGTGTATGACCTAAGATTTTTGCCAATCCTAACCAGCTGCTAGTAAGTGGGAGTTAACCAAAAAATAACCGGGACTCTCTCAAAAATCCTAAAAACATTAAGAAAGGATCAAACTAGTCAAAACTGAATTCATCCTGCAGGTCAGATCTTGGGTATTTATGACTAGTAACGTGGTTTAATCCCTGTGTCAAATTTAATACAATTAAAATCTACTATTCGATTGTAAAATACTAATGAATTTTTAAAATTTAAATTTTTTAAGGAAACTCTTTTTAACTCAAATGTACACTTTTTCTTTCGTTTTTCGGATGCAACAAAAGTAAATTTCAGGGATCATTAACTGAGTATTCGGATGAAAGATGCGATCCGCTTATTAGTGAAAGAGATCCGTCGGAGTGAACTTTTTGCATACAAAATCACAATGTACACATACAAATATAAAAGAGGACCTCTTTTTTATATACGACTCTATGCGTTAAATACAACAATGAACACAGCCTTAAGGGGTTTCAACTCCTATTTGGGAGAAAAACTTTTATTTATGGGGTGTAATCAGAGTGAATAATTATAATAAAAAGCAATCCCTTTTCCCCTCTTTTAAAAAATACTAGTATATAGTTTTTCATATATTATAGAGTTTTTTTTAAAGAGGTTTTAGGTCTATCAAATCCCTACTTTTATACTCTCCTAGTGCCAGATTCGATTTGTAAGGGAATTAATGTTTATTGAATGAACGTTATTAAAAACCTTTAACATACTAAATATGGGTTTATATTTAAACATTAGGTATTAGTGAACATATTGTCAGTGTCATTTTTAGAAAAAATGATTTTTTTAAATATAAACTTTATATAATTGTACATGTCAATCAAATTATTAGAGAAACAGTATTTTAATATAAATGAAAATTTATATTCACAAATAATTATTTTATATTAAAGCACTATTAATTCAATTGTAAAGAGATGATAGAATTAATATCATTAATTAATATGAAAAAAATAAATAAAAAATATATTCCCAAAACTAAAACCCAAAATTTAAATGATATTACTATTTAATATTATATTTACATATATAAATTATATGATATAATAAACTAATGGTGTTATAATAATAGAGTTGTATATAATGATGAAAGTATAAGTAATGTGAAGGGACACGTTTAAAAGGAATGATGAATGCCGTTACAAAGTAATTTATTACTTTATACTATGATAGTATTATTATTATTAACTTTATTATAATTTGTGGTAAAATAGATGATGACTTTTGTGGGACAATTGAGACACACATTAAATGTGAAAGTTATTTACATGAAAAGTAATCATTGTATAGAAAAAACAATGGAAATAATCATAATGTAATTCTCTTTTCGTTGACACTCATATTTATCAAAAAATAACACCATTTATAAATAATATGATATAATATCAATTGATTGACAATAAATAGTAAAACTAAAATTGAAAATAAAAATAAAATATTAATGTAATTTTCAAGAATAAGAAAATTTCCAAAAAATTAAGTTTCATGAATTTAATATCAAAAAATATATTATATTAAACAATGACATATGCGGAAAAAGACAGAAACAGATCCAACAATAAACTAATATTAATGATAATACCATCGTTTTGACAATAGTCTAACACATGGAGCTGAATATGTAATGCTTAAAAATGCGCAAAATATGCAAATGAACGGAAATACATTATTATTATTATTATTATTGATTAATATTAAAATTTTATAATAATACAATGCATTCATTAATTCATATGATTCTCTATGATTCTCTATGATTCACATGATTTTCTTCAAATGGTAAATGATCTTTTTATATAATCCCATTATAAATATGTGTGAATGATTAATAATTAAAGATTATA
>JAQIWM010000205.1:0-11969 GCA_034695285.1 Eniochthonius minutissimus | reverse complement strand
TATAAAATATTCTTTGTTATAAATCATTTATAATATTAATATATTCTTATTTTATGCAATATTTTATGAAAAATATTTATTAAAATGCCAAAAATTATTTATTATTAATTATTTAAGAATAATAAAAGATATTTAATTAAAATGATGGGTTTTCAATCATTTGATATTTTATTTTTATAATTAATTATTAATTAAAATGATAAATCTCTATTCATTTACAATAATAATTTTTTATGTATTTTTCAGTATAATTATTTATTATTATAATTCCGTATAATCTTTTTTGTATATTTACATTGGATATTTAAATGCGGTTAAATTAAATGCGCAATTAATTTAATTATAACACAAATGACTCATTTTAAAAAAGAAAAAATTAAAAAAAAATCCGCCATAAAATTCGTCTCTTTTCGTGTTAAAAGAAAAACAATTTTCTTTTCGGAAATGAAAACGAAAACGGTTTTTTGCGTTTCGCAAAATGTAAATATTTACACAAATTTTAGGGCTCCGATTTTCTCATATGATGGTATTCATGTCCTTTATACACCTCTTGAAAAGACACCGCTAACTAACGATAGTAATATAATTTTTCCTCAAAATTATTTTATTATCCAAATAATTATTAATAATTACACCTCTCATAGAGGTATACATATTTATACAATTATTATTATTTACACGCGAAAAATTATTTATTATTATTATTTTTACATGTGTACTATATGATAGTACTAGTAATACACGCATGTATATTATATGTGTACTTTTTGGTGTTCAAATTTCCGATCTCCGATTGGGACCAATTTTCCGGTGTCAATATTAGTTCATGTCAAAGTTGCGCCGTAATATGGTCCCATGGTTAATACTTAACAACATACACTATAACCCCCCACTTTTTTTAAGGTACACATTTGTACCTCACCCTCCACTAGTGTATGTAAACGTTATTTGCTTACACAGGTATAGGTATACACATTTCAATTGAATTTTGGCATTTTCACGAGTGACTGTGAGATTTTTTGCATCTCTTAAAGTGCGTTTCCCCAAAAGTGAGAGACCCCATTATTTGGGTCTATGGGGTCTATAGGGTCAGTATACACGTAAATATACGCGCCTCTCACACGTGAAATTATATGCGCTGTTTATAGTAAATGTATTGAATATATCAGATTACGTCTTTTGTGTGTATTGCGATTACTTAAACATCGGTGTTTCAGGGATCAATGAGCATATGAATAATGATAATGAATGTCTATGGGAATATAATAATTAATAATTAATGAAAATCAATGACGGAAGTGAATAATATTAAGTCATTTATCATAAAATTTATTTTAAGAATTAAATTTTTATTTTTATTGCATTGAAAATTATTTTTTGTTTACATATTGTTAATTTTACATCCGTTTTCGTTGTCAAAGAAATAATGTTATAAAATGATTAAGTTCAATGTTTGTTATTTATTTTCGGAAAAATATAAGTAAATAAAAACAGAATATATGTGTATACGGCAATTTTCAGGTAAAATAACCGCTTTAACCCTCTCTTTTCTTTGAAAAAATTTTTAAAATAATATTTGAAAAGTAAAAATCCTTTACAAACATCTTTATTTTCTGACACTTTTCCTCTCATCCCTCTACTGTCGTACTTCATACTAAAAATTAACATAATTTATCTGTAAAAACGATGGAAAAATTCAATGGCGTGACCATTGACAATAATTATTATTATCACTGCATATGTCCGTGTCAAACGTGAACTGAAACCTCTCAACTTTTTGTTGGTCCCCCCTAATACCATAACATATATACAGTGTGTATATTTACCGCAAAGGTGAAGGATGCACTAAAAGATATGCACGGTATATGACGATAACTAATATACTAGTACATGACTTCTTATTATGTATTAGTAATAAGTTTTAAAACTTTTAACACACACATACACTGATAAATATACGTATACACACACAAAAAGGGACACTGTTTAAAGGAGTGATGAAGAAAAGTGCCTCTATCTATTTACCGGGACCCATTCATTTTTGGGACCCGATATTTGGACCCGATTCTTCCCTTAACTTCTTTCTTCTCAATAGACACGGCTAAAAATTGTAGCGTTTAGTTATGGGGTCTCTGATGCCGAAAGGAGATAAAAACGGTGCGCCTTTTACTTCAATTGCCAATTGAATAGAAAATAGAAATGAAAATGCCGCAAAAAGCGAAAAGATACACCAATAACCGTTTGTGTTATATGCTCAACGATCTGTTTTTGTTCCTTTTGTTGTACATATACGTTTAAATTACTTTTTTGTTAACACTTTTAACTTTCTTTTTAATATCATAATCTCGAAAACTTAAAAAAGTTGTTACGCAAAAGTTTTAAGTAAAATTTGTGAAACTTTTTAAAGTAAAATTCATGTAAATAGAAACAATATATTGCTAGTCAATTGTAAAGCTTATTTTTTGACAATAAAAATTGGTATATACAATTGATGTAAACAAAATTAAATAAAAACAAAAATGATACTTAAATATATTATTAGAAAAGACACATTTTTTGGTGTGTACATTTAGCACTGTGTATTTTCTTAGGGCATTACAGTGCCTTAAGTTTTATTTTTTATTATTACAATTGTTGCAGATAATCATTATTTATCTCCACACTGTTTTCGTGCGTATATAAAGTAATAGTATTTTGGCACTCTCTTTTGACACATTGTGATTGAATGGCATAGGATTGTGTCTTTATATTATTGTCAAAGTTTTTTTTGATGAAATAATTATTATTATCGTTGAAATAGTTATTTGTATTGAATAATTATATTATCAGTAATTTAAAGTTAATTTGTTTTTATTTAAAAAAAAATTATTAATAATTACAAATTCTAATAATATATAGATATGAATAATGAAAATATTTAATAATATCGTTAAATAGAAAATGCACGTATAAAATGGTATTATCAAAAGATAAATGAATACTTTCGATATTAGTACTTTATTAAAAATCAAAATTAACCTCCGATAATATTTTCTAAATAAATTTATTGAGATGATTATCTCCAAATTAATTGGAAAGTCTTATATCTTAATTAAGTAAATTTCTTAAATAAAAATAAAAGAAAAAAGCATTAAAATCTCAGACTATACTCACATTAATCACGTGAATGATTCACTCACATTCCAATGAATTGATTAATGCGTATTCACAAAAATGCCACAAATATCATTAACATTAAAACCGAACGTTATTCATTTAATAGTTAAGGAAATGCCAAAAGCCATAAAAGCATATTGTTGCAGTACACAAATATGCAGTACGCGTTTATATTATTATTATTTAAGTAATTATCATCCTCTAAAATTGTTGTTGTTCATTGTAATTCTCACCGTGACCATATCACCGAAAATGGCTCTGCTGTTACCCGACCGACACCCGACCTTACCCATCATCAATTATCATCTCGCCTTTGGAATTTAAAGATTGTTGTACCTATAGTTGTATATGCTAGTGGTAGTGTGTATGGATAATAGTGTAATATTGTAGTGTATTGAGTGAGAGCAGTGAAGAGAAATAGCACTGTGTTAGTACCAAAGTTCTTAAATGTTAAAACTTAACTCCACAGCCACAAAAATTAGCCTCAGGGCAATTTACTTGGGCCTTTCTCTCACTCACTCTTAAACATTTTAACTTTTAGTTTCCATCTTTAGGTTTCTCTCTGTAGTGTATGTGTGTATGTGTGTGTGTATTGTAGTGCTGTATATTGCAATGAGTCGCATGTTTTGGGGGGTTTTTTGTTTTTGAGTTTTAAATTGTTGTATGTGTATATGAGAGAATTGTTGTCTCTTCTCTCTCTTCTCTCTCTCTCTCTCTCTCTCTCTCTCTCTCTCTCTCTCTCTCTCTCTCTCTCTAAGATACTAATGGAAGAAATGCTCTAAAAAGATCTTAAGGGTATTGTTGTCAGAAACTAATTGTTATTTTTTTTGTTGCCAATTAAGAGTACCGAAATTTTTTTGTTTCATTTACAAAATATTTTTGGCACAAAAGGATTTGGAAAATTCCATTCCCATAAAAGAGCGAAAAAAATATTAACTTATTCTAAAGTATTTTAAAAGTATTTGAAAATTGCCATAAAATTGCAATAAAATATTTTAAAACCAATTTTTAGTGCCGCAATATTATTCATGATGAAAAAAATGCAGCACTATGGTCACACATCTAATAACATTGTTGTATACTATAAGAGTGTACATATTTTATGGCTCATGCGTTACATTTTTTTCAATTACAAAACGTGTTGTGTCACGATTTAGTGAATGGTCTCAAATGGAAAAGCGTCAAAATTGCTACCTTTAGGTATACCTTTAAACCCCAATGGGTCTATGGTCCCATCCCTATTATAACCTTTCATAAGGAAATACCTATGCCTGGGCCTTGATCCACCTTTTTTAATAATTATTTCTTATTCCACACCATTACTATTACTGAAACTAGTAAATAGATCTTCTTTATTTATAAATAATAGATATTAGTGCATTGATTATTATTTCTTTTTTTTCTTACAATTGTATTTCTCTTTAAATAATACGCGAATTGAAAATAACACAAATAACTTATTCATATTCGCATTGTTGTATTATATGTTTCAAAATATCAGGTATTTTTGTGACGAAATTCCACTTTGTATTGTTGTATTGGATTCGTGAGGGATTCGATGGTTATAAATCACTGTGTTTCGAATTTACTAAACTTTTTGTAAAATTTATGCATATATTTTGCACAATATTTTACAATATTATTATTTTGAACTCTAAAAAATAATAAAACATTGAACTTTAAAAAATAAAATAAAATTTTAATTAATAATTTATAGTAAAAAGTAATCAGTAATTTATTGCAAATATATAAGCAATTTGTTGGATAACATTTTAAATTTATTAGAATTTTATTACAAAAACGTTACTTTATTTATATTAATGCACTATAAAATTTTATAAAATTTTTAAATTAATATTGAATTTTTTTTATATATTATTAATTTTAAACTTTAAAATAGTTATTTTTTCAGTGAAATAAAATTCTGAGTATATCATTACGCATCACTAAACGTGTTATTACTTTTATATTCAAAAATATCTTTGACTTAACTCTAAAATCAAATATCCTTTTTTATGACAAAAAATTTTAAAATCCAAAAAAGAGTATGAATTTTAATATTTGCATCAAAAAATCTTTATATAGTTTATTCCATATTTATTGCATATTGTATCTAAAAAATTTGTTTTAAATCTTTTATTAAATCCGACACTAGTTACCGGATCAGTTACACTATGAGTTGCATTAGAATTTGCAAATAATAAATTTCATATTAAAAAATATAAGACAACAATACTTTGATATATCAACAATGCTTTGCAATTATACAGTATTATAATGTATTTTAGTGCACTGACGCGTGTTGTATGTCTTTTTCTAGTATATGATATATACTTTTTGAACCCACTGTACACACAAAATATAATTTAATTTTAATGATAAAATAATCTTATTATTTACTTTAATTAATGCTTTTGTAATCCGACATGTCACAAGTATTATACCATAAAAATACTAATTTAATGGTATATACAACTGTAACTAACTCAAAGTCTCACTTTATGCTCACTAGTACTAGTGTATTTTAATTGAAAAAGTTTTAGCGTATAAATTGAATAAAACTATTACAATATGTGACAAATGGCGACAGATGTGTATGTCAATTGAGATTCGGTGAATTGAGATTCGGGGGTCCGTTGTTAGTGAAAACGCACATTTTTAGAGATGACCAAAAAATCTTTTTACGGGCATAATATTCGCGTATATTTTATCATATCATTCACATTCACAAAGATCTAAAGATTATGTCATAAAAAGAGTCGCGAATTTACCAATTCTTTTTATAAAGTTTTTGGGGAATATATTAATAATTAATAACTTATGATAACTATGATATGAAGTTCCGGAGTTAAGCGTCAGAGACACACACTGATAGTGATTAAATTAAAACGATAAAATTTTTTTTAATTTTAAAATATCCTTAAAATTCATTTAAATAATAATAAACTGACTTATTTCAAATGAATAGTGACATATTTCAAAGGATATGTAATAATTGTATACATAATTAATGTGAAATGAGTTTAAAATATCTTTAAATAAAATCAAATATTTGATGATTGCATTTAATGAGATGTCAATCATTAGGTATTAAATGTCACATTTTTGTCATTTCATTTTGCATCTTAAAGGTTATTAAAGGTCAATATCATTATAGTATAAGAGAATTATCAGTGATTCAATTTAATATTTGCATATATCAAAACTGAATTTTCGAATTTATTTAATTATCAGATTAGTATATTATGAAATAAATGTTTAAAATTTATGAAATTAAAATTATATTTAAAATAATTATTATCAATAATCAATTAATAAATTTAATAATTTTTTAAATACAATTTAAATGCATTGTAAAAGAAAATGAATTATGATTATACTCTTTTCACTTTTAAAGGTGATAATTAAATTGTAAAATTATAAAAACACCATTGACATTGAAAGAAATAAATTATTAAATATGTTTTAAACTTAAAAATTATTATTATCCTTTTACTTTTTTATGTCCCATTATTATCAACACAAAAATGGTAATAAAAATAATAATAACAATAATCACCATTTACTGTAATTATAATTCAAAACATCACTTTTAAAAAATCATAATTTATATTATTATCCATTAAAGTACTATGGTACTATGGTACTATGGTACTTCATAACCCCGTATATATCTTTAATTAACCATTGTTTTTGTTTAAAGGATTATCAAAAATTATATGTTTGTCGAATATATATAAAAATAGAAGTATTAAATAGTTTATTGGTAAATTATTTATATATTTTAATGGTGATATTATAAATCATAATTTTTTTATCGTTGTGAAATGTCACAAATTACTAGAGAAGGATTTTTGATTACGTAACAAGTGTTATATAAATCTGGTTTTTGGCACTGAATTATAAACTGTTATTAAGATATTGGCATTTCTTTGATCATGCACCTGAAGATGTATGTCTCAATTTTATAGAGATAAAAATGGGAATATTAAAAGATATTTGTGTTTATATGTCATTTTTTACTTTTTTAATGTATTTCCATATTAAAAGTTTTAAAATTAAAATTTATTAAAATTTTTTATAATTATTTAAAAAATTATATAATTAATTACTTATATTAACTAAACTTCGATAAAAATATTTTTTATTCAATTTTTAAATTAACAATTCAATCATTATATTAAATTAGTAAATTGATAATTGAAAATGACTTATATTACAAAACAAAAATAATATAATCATTTACATGTAATTACATAATCGTAACATTTCTAATTACATTAATAAATTATTATTATTATTATTTTGATATATATAAATAGAAAATTTATTATAATAATAAATTTATAATTTTTAAGGCGAAAATAGTTTTCAATTTAAAAAGTTCAATTAACTTTTTTGCGCGTAAATTCATTGCGCACTAAAAAAGTAAAACGTTAACTTTCAATGATGTAAAGCGCATGAAATCACTTCTCGCGTAAGACAAATGCTCTTAAAAATTTCTCTGTCTCATGTGCGAGGTCAAAGGTGATGCATGGAACTAATTTGTTACCGTATACCCATAAAAATAAGAAAAAACATTCACTCTCTTCAAATAAAAAAGTTGCATATTCAACATGTAAATTTATTAATCGTTTACTCATCTTCATCCGGATCAAGTCCTAAGGGTCCTCATGACGTGGATCCAAATACCATGGTACATGTGTCTGGGTCCATGTCTGGAGTCTCTAAAAAGCAATAATTGACGTGTGAGAGTCATTTCAAAGTCAATTTTTAGTTTTACTTTTTTTAACAGTGTTAATGAAACATTCGTGAGAAACTGTGAAATAATTAAAGCACAATTACAATGATTAATTTTTTAATGATAAAATATAATAATAATTTAAAATTAATTATGATGCAATTAAATAAATCATTTTAATATTATAATTAATTAGATAATAATAAACGTTTTACAGGTATTTGGGAATGGTCGGCGTGAATTTGCCGCGTATCCCAACACGATACCAGTACCATCAGCAACAATTAAATCATTTGCCTGAAAATGGTTATCTGTCTGAAGATCCTCTCCGTCAATCATTGGACAATACAATAACTAATTCTAATTCTGATCATATTGAACAGCACATCGGTCACGCTGTGTCCACGGGTTCAGGTGTGTCCAATTCATTTCATGTGCTACCATCAGTGGAATCGTTTCGGCACACAAATCTGGTCAACAGTCAGGAGAGCACTTGCGCCAAAGTTCCGGGACTAGTGTCACAACAATTACGAGTATGTCAGGCACATCCGAACGCAATGTACGCCGTCAGTGAAGGGGCAAAGAGGGGCATTAAAGAGTGTCAAAAACAATTTAAAAACGAACGATGGAATTGCACCACAGAAGGTGATGAAACTGTTTTTGGACATACACTTGAAAGAGGTCAGTTAATAACTATTTTATTTATTACTAGTGATACATTAAGTTAGAGCCGAGACTTTGTTTCATATTAAAATTTTTTATTATTCCCCAAATATAAGTGCAGTTTAAACTTAAAAGTTTAATGCACGTTCAGAGCTCAGAATGTACGCGCATCTTAAAATAATATTGAAAAAACGGGCAAAGTCAAAGCCCTAGTTATTAACTTGTAGCTTAGTATTAGATTTTATTTATCATTTGTTTTTGTTGTCAAATTATTTTTGATTTTGTTTACACCATCGCTAAAACTTATCACATTAACCAATACCATTCTTGTACTTAAATCTTAAATCTTAAAACTATTACTAATTTACTAGTACTGTATCAGAACTAAAACTTTTGATGGTCATTGAACATTGACTTCCAATGGCCATTGAAATAACAATCTTTAGCAATGGTCTTCAGATAAATTTTATTTTCCGTTAACTGCCCCATTAAAGTGGATCCTTAAATGACAATCAGCATCACCATCTCTATGCCATCCATCACTAACTAGTACCTCCAAGAACTATATAAGAAAGTTGCAATTTTCTTGAGCCAACACCATTAACATTTAACATTAGCATTAACACATTAACTAAAAAGTGCTCTTAAACCCTTAACTAGAAAGTGCCATTAACATTAAGGCACGCGCCGCACACAAAGTTATTATTATACTCTGATAAAAGTTTTCATGATGTTTTTGTCTTTAAATTCCATTCAATTTAATGTTCTTTCAATTTTTAGTGTCCATTCACTAAATGTATGTCTTGTTACAAACATACACTTTAAAGTTACTTTCTTTTAAAAATAGTTAATGATACAATGCAACTGTATATACAATATATACAACAGTATATATGTAATGTTTGTGATGAGCAAAAAATTGTTTTTGTTACTGATAAATCACTTATTTATTTAAACATTCTTTATCAATGATAATATCATTTATCGTTTATATTATTATTTAATTATATACAACTTATTTCAAAATATTTATTAAATTAAATTATTTTTTAAATATTTATTTTATTTATGATTATTGCATATATATATATTATTGCATACGATGGAGTTCATAGTTATGAACTTTAAAATTATGTTTCGATTTAATGTACATTTTGGATTTTATTTACGATTATATTCAGGATGTGTATAATAATATATGACTAATTTTTTCTCTTTAAAAGTCCTTAAGATCCTAATACTATACCCTAAGAAGTTACAGGTACCCACTGACCGATTGTGTGTGATTTCCATTAACTATGGGACCACCATCAGTGAGTTTCCAAAAATGAGTATTGATGACATTTTTCTCCTTTTTTGTGCCTTTCACAGTGCACACTAATACATTGTTGAAAGTGAATTGCATTTATCAGGGATGTAAATGCCATCGCATGACCCCACGGCCCTTTGGCCCTAAGCGATGAGAGAAGTGCGGGGAATTGAAATTGAGAAATAGATTTTTAAGAATGACAATCGACTATTGAGTCAGACAACAATACAATGAGAGATGAGATGTGAGAAAAAGAGAGAGAAATTTGCTGATGAAAAGCGCTTTTCCATAAATGCCTAATAAATTGTCTGTCTTAAAGTTCATGTATTGTTGTCTCTAAACGGTTCCGTTTAAAGAACACATTTTTTAAACGTCAAATTAATGGTCAGATATACCATTTCATAGATACTCTTTTCTCATTTACCATTTAGTTGATTCTCATTTCGCCGAAATAATACGTTTTAAATTATCTAAAAAACTATTGTTGTGTTTAGTATTATTGTAAAATTCTCATCATATTAACTCTTTATTTTATATAAAGATTTATAAAAATTATTTAAATTTTAAGGTTTTCATAATTAATTAAAAGTCATTTATTAATAAAAATATTAAAATTCAATATACAATTTTAGTTCCATACTTATACTTACACTTATAGTTACATTTTGTTAGTTTACTATTATTAACCAAAAGAAAATCATCAAATCAGTATGTAATGATTACCCATTTACCGTAAATCCCCCATAAACTCCCCCAACACCATTAAAACACATCCTCAGAGACAAACATAAAAATAGAAACAATAATCATATAATATATTAAATGATATCCAAACTATGAGATGAGTCTGCGAAAGTGGTGATAATAGTATAAGATAATAATTTAGCACATACAAGAAAATGTATATAATATGATGCTCACAGAAAAATTGGTCATATTTCTCTCCTCTCGTAAAATACGGGGGACCCCCAATTGGGTCTCAAGTGTCTAGTATCGTGTATTTGTGGTCTCTTCTGTTTAAGGTCTTTGGCCCTCCCGCGTCTAAATTGCATGTAAGAGGTTTGCATAAGCAGCACGAGTCCCTTTTTTACATTATTAGGAATATACTTCTATTGAGATACACGTATATTCCGTTTTTATTTATGCATATATATTTTGCCTAAAAATATTCATGTCACTATCAGTGCATAGCCATACAAACAAAATCAACTTATAACTTATCAAATTTGTTAGAAATCTATAGTCATACTTCGATTCTGTTACATTCAATTCTGTTAACGCTTCGATTTTGTTAACGTGCATTTACCCATTCCTATACACTAATAACTTATTACAATACAATAGCGCTTTCACCTCTAAAAATTGACTCGACTTTGTTAACTAAAATTTGAGGACCAATGATGTTAATAGAATCGAGATTTTACTGTATATGTGTATAAAAAAGAAAAACTGTACTGCATTATCATATTTTGATTTGATTTTAATAACGGTTTTTGGGTGAAAGTAAAATGAAAGTAAATCAAATATGCATATGTGTGTATTGAAATACATTTTAAGGGCCCTCTTTTCAATTTTTCCCCATTATAATGCTAATTATAAATCGTTATAAAATGCGCGTCACTCATATACGCGCAATTATTATTGAAAAACTTTGACCCTTAAAAGTGGCCCTTGACATTGACCATTGTTGAGGTCACTCACGTGTGATTTACATGACATTTGAAAAATTTAGTTTAATTGAGTATTTTCTCATGAGATTTATATAAATCTTTTGTGTATCACACCTCAGGGCATATTATTAATGATTTTTGACTTATCAATGATTATACTTAAAAATTGGTACTTTAAAAGCCGCATTAGGGATTTACTATTTTTTGAAATAATTACATAAATTAGTTTTAATGTTAGTATTTAGTGTTAGTATTGTAATGCAATACATAACGAAGATAGAATGCGATTCGGCAATTCTGTGTTATAACAATGAGAAAATCAGATTATTATAATACTATTACTGATTTAAAAGTCATTGTTCCATATTTTTCACTCAAAAGTAAATTCTGCACAATTTAATGCTGCACTTTATTGATAAATTAGTTAATA
>JAQIWM010000204.1:0-11987 GCA_034695285.1 Eniochthonius minutissimus | reverse complement strand
AATAAATAATGCGTGAAAAAAGAAATTAGTAATTAGTATCGCGTATTCGTTAATTTAAATAATAATTCTATAGTTAGTTCCGTCACCATACCATACCATCACTATTATTAGTTGTGTTAAAAGTGTGTCTTCTAACGATTTGAGCGGTTTTAACTTTACTATTATTACATGTATTATTAGCGGCGGCGGTATCGTCATTCACTCCAATGCCCTGTCTCTTAAGGGCTTCAATTGTACTTCTTAAGCGATCCAATTCACAGTCTTTCTGTTCCGCTGATGCAGTTAATTGTTGTAATCGCGATGTCATTGATGACAGTGACTGTTCAAATGCTGCGACCATATGTGCCTATTATTGGGAACAAAGAACCAAATGTATACTTATGATGAGTTAAAAGAGTTTACATGTAAAAAGGTGGGAAAATATATCTTTAAATTGATACAATGTCACGCAACAGCGAATTCAATTTTATGGCTAAATTAAGAGGTCACAAAGAGGTCGAGGGATTTGGGTCATGTCATGTATAGAGATAGAGACGATATTACCATCGTGGACGAGTTTTTGGTTATATCTCATCTAAAAAAGGATAATAAAAACATTGCACAGTATTTATGGGCATTATTTACTGTGCAATTGGATTTGCAAATAATAGAGTTAATACTAAATGCTGTGAAATCGGATTTAGTGTTAGTATTTCAGATTAAAGGGAACTTCTTTCAGACTCTCTCTTTACTTTAAAAGGCCCTGAAATTGTATTACAAAAACATCTGCGAATACTTTAGAGACTCGAATATTATTGCAATCGTCGCAGCGGCATACTTTGTTCGATGTCCGCGAACAGCTAATATGTGATCCTTCACCATTTGGTTCTTCTCTGATCGTTTCCAGCATTTGATGACAGCAGTGCAGTCCCATGTTATTTAATTGGGGGTTTCGATTGTTATGACATCCCGAGCGGCAACAGCAATGGAATCCCTGATAATTGGATGCGGCAATTGAGTTATTTGACGTTCGACCATTTGCTTGTTGTTGATAATATAACTCTGATGATAATGGTGGTCTTTTAGGAGAAGATATCACACCGTGAGGACCAATTTCATGGGCATTATCTTTCTGTTTGTTCCATTTACTTGATCTTCGTGTTGGAAGTGTAAAATACTTGTTCTTCCGTTTATTTTGCTTTTGTAATTTGGTATCAGACAAACCTTTTAATGATTCATAACTTGGAGCGGATTCATATGCTGAATCAGTACCGCCGTAAAAATCGGGTTTTAATCCCTTACGCCACGCGAAGAGATCTTCAATTTTATCAACAGCATAATAAACTTTATCACTGTTATTAGTTCCATTTTGTTGATTATTGGTATTATTATTATTATGATATGCCGCCAATCGGGTGGCAACATATTGGCCTGAAGCGGAACCCGCATTTAGACATAACTCTGATTGAGCACTGCGTACAGATGAACCCTTTGATTGGTTCCATAGTGAATTGTGATTATCATTTTTATTATTACTTTTGCCATGCACACATTGTCGGTTCAATGACCCATAATTTCCAATCTGTCCATAGACATTTGAAGAAGATGCTGACTCATAATCATCGACAATGGGATTAAAAAGATCATCGACCAATCTTCGAGCCTCTTCCACACTCACAACAGTATTTCTTCGTGAATGTATTGTTGCTGTTGAAGCGTGTTGATGATGTACACGTCGTGGCAAAGTGCAGTAAATGGACATTATAATTGTGAAAAATGATAATAATTCTTAAGGACTTTGACTTTTGCAGAAAAATAGAGAATTAACAATATGATAATAACACAATAATACAATTGGACACATGTCACGAGAGTCAACGTAAAAGTTAAGAATAACGCAATACACGAAATTCCATATGTTTATTACACTGTTGGAATAGTTTATCAATTGTTGTATGCTGCAACAGGTATACACAGAGGTATACACCAGTTCTTGATCAGCAGCAAAAGCGTAAAAGCATTGAACTGCACTGTGCTGCGACTATCCTCTAAAAACAAGTTTTACATCGTTACATCATCATGATCGTCATTGATTCGTTGGTTATAAATCATTATCAAAACACTGTATTATATTAGTACTTATTGAGGAATAAAAAAGTTAAAGCGAAAAAAGTGCGGTGTATTATTATTACCGCCTGAAGCATGGAGAAGCAAATATTTTTAGGTCACTTACCACAGAACTAATCACATCATACTAACTTGTTCGTTGTGATAAGGGCAAAAATATACATTATTATTAACCGAGTAATCACTTACAATTATAATTACATTATTATTACATTATTATATAAATATAATCACGTTACTATTA
The DNA here is from genome assembly GCA_034695285.1 of Eniochthonius minutissimus. NCBI lineage: Eukaryota > Metazoa > Arthropoda > Arachnida > Sarcoptiformes > Eniochthoniidae > Eniochthonius > Eniochthonius minutissimus. The sequence goes on along the minus strand of JAQIWM010000204.1, from coordinate 9,637 downwards.
GCAACGTATATTAACACAAAAAGTTACTTTGGAATTGAAGTTAAAGGGCAGCCGCAGAAGTTATTTTCAAGTATATCAATACATGTATATCAGTACATGTGTGTGTGTACATCAACTTTTTTGGAATTTCTATTGGAATTCATTCCCCATCATCATTAAGTAATATATTAACTTTAATATGCGTCAATAACTAAACTGATCACTGAAGTAAGTGAATTGCTCGGAGCGAACATGAGGATTGAGTGAACGTTTCACATTCATGCATAATGTTAACATTAACTTTCACTTTAAAAAAAGTAACTTTTTCAGATGATAGTTCACACGTATATACACGTACTCGGCACAAGAACCAAAATTGGCGATTCCCTTTCGGGATGTGTTCGGAATTTCAGGAGAAGTTTGTTCGTTGAGACTAAAAATAAGAGGATGCGGTGAGAGTGTTCTTTGACAAAAATCTCCACACAGTGAAACACGTTTAAAAGTGAATGGTTTAAAGTTAAATGCAAAAAAAAGATGAGATGCTTTAGACAGAAGAAAGAGAGAGGACTCTCTACAGATTCTCTACAGATTCTCTACAGACTCAACACAAACACATATTTTTGTTGAGCACAGCTGCAAACTCAATTCATGGCAAAGGCACCACAGGCATATGCATCTGCTCTGCCACGGTGTGTCTAAGAATAAAATACGGCTTTACCAATGTCTGATGTTGGTACTGGTGAAGTCCCTTTAGAAGCACGCCCGGTTCATGAGGCGAATGGAGGATCAGGATAATAATAATAACAACTTCCACTTCACTTGTGCCCAATGCTCTGCATTAACTCAATACATTTGGTGACAATTTTCGTGTTTCGTTTGCAGATGAATCCCTAAAACGGCACGAGACAGGGTCTGTGTCCTTTTGACAATAAATTCAAAAGATTGGTCCACAGGTTAAGTTTAGGGCTGAAACAGATTTATATGGGAATATACACTTTGTATGGCACACTGTGTATATCCATTAACCATTTTTGGAGGGGTCTCTTTATACATTCGCTCATTCATTCGTTTTCACTTCACAATGAATCAAATGCTCGACAGTGCTTCGAATTTTCTTGAACTTTGCATTAATTATCGCATTTCTCGCCTTTAAGAACAAGATCTCAGTGGTATACCACCACAGGTCCGCCCACACACGCAAACGAGAATTACTGTATCAGGCACTAACTCGTAACTGCCCTCATTATCTACTGCGGAGTCTGTCCATTTGAGGTTCCGACGAAAATTGATATAATTAATTGTGAAACCATAAACGTTGCCACAGTTTAATGTTAAGTTCATCGATACCATTAATATGAAGGGCTTTTACTTACATAAGGGCCTTGAAACGGGGAAATTAAATCACGAAAATTGTGCTCAGAACTGTGTGCAGTGAACAGCATACAGTGATTAGGATACAACGAAATGGCATACAACGAAATTGCATACAACGAAATTGCATACAACGAAATAGGAAAATACTTTACTTGAAACTGATTTTAAATAATGATGATTGCCTCTATTACTTTGGAAGGAACAGACCTTCAGAAAAACACAAGACTAAACAAGTTCTGGTAATTTGAGAATTTGGCAGTGAACAGCATTAGAATAGAGGACGCAAATGCGGAAACTCATTCAACGCTTTACAATTACATATTACACATTTCTTTTATATACACGCAAATGAAAAATGTGTGAGAAGAGAGAGTTTGAGAGTGGGCGAAGGGCTGAAGTGCAAACTCAAAGTTTGTCTTTCCCATGATGGACATTGGAGATAACTTATCTATGGAAAGGCTGTTTTCTGCGTTCCCGTTTTGTATCACCGGATCCGGGTGTAGGGACATGAATGGGGTACATATGGACGCGTGCGACGCGCATATGCATTAATAATGTAAATGTGCACTTTTCTTTCATTATCATTCATGTGTCACAAAATGAGGAATGAGTTTTTACTTACATTTGTGGTCAGTTGAGACGTAAGTGTGGACACTTTATCATTGGACTGTTCCAATTCTCTTCTCAATTTTCGTATTTCGTGAACGTTTTTATCCTCAGCCTACACATACAACAATACAATAAAAAAGCATGAGACATGACAAAAGATAAAAATAATACGATAATTAATGAAAATATATCTCTCTTTTTCCTCAAATAAAAAATTAGATCATCATCATTATTTGACTTAAATCTTTAAAATAATTTATATTTATAAATGTAAAGTCATTGTTTTCCGCGGACACACTATAAACTCGTTTAATGATAATAAACAAAGAGTCATTAACATGTGAAATGAATATACAAAATCACAATGTGCCCGTTATAGTTTTTTGGTGATCCGAATGAATGAATTAAGATAATGCTTAATTTGCAAAAATCACGCTTTTTTAAGATTAAATCTGTGTCAACATTGTTGCATGGAGATACTCATATGTAACTCTGCATGTACTAATATAATTGTATACTTGTATTATACTTGTATTTCAATGAATTTGATAATACTGATAAATTAAGAACACAACTTTTTAAATGAAAATAATAAAATGGAATAATTTGGCTCTTAAAAAATATTATGGATGTGTCTATTCACATGATAATTATGGTCATTTCAGGCAATGGTCACAATTAACATAATTATACTTTTGAGTGGGTTTTTGTGTATACAATAAAATGAGCAATAAATAGTCATAACAAAATTAGATTACGAAAGTGGACGTTTTTTATTATTATAAAATTTTTATCATTATATATGAATTATGTTTTTACTCGGGATTTTTAACTAGTAATTTAAGATAAAAGTAATTTTTGAATTATTCGCGTGAAAGTACAGTGTATCTTTTTAGATGCTTTCACTTTGACTGAGAGGGGAGTGTGATTTAAAGCGTAAAGAATGAAACATTTCATTGGATTGACATGTAAAAGAAAAACATTTTTCTTAAACATCAATATATATGTATGTATATTCTCACACTATATTCAGGTTAAAGATGTTTAAAAAATATTTTTTATTCGTTTCGTTGACTCTTTTAATTATTTTTTAAAATATATAAAATATATAAAATTATGGCATTAAACTTATGTTAATTTAAAAACATTTGAATATCTAATTCCACATCAGGATACCGGTCTTTTGCATCAATTACTGTGGAATAAAATTTAATCATTTTATAACTCATTAATGGTGTTATAAATGGGATGAAATAAAGTAAAAATAATAAAGGGATATTATTTTTCAAATAAAAAGCTTTAATCCATTATAATAATAATAATATATAATAATGCATAATTAGGCACAAACACCATTACTTTGAAATTGAATGCAATTAATTATCATGTATTAACTTTGAGTATAGCGTTATATTGACACGTTATATAAAAAACTCCTTAATACTGTTGAAAGTAAATTGTGCAAAAAACATTAGTATTGTATTTCATCTTAATATGTCCATTGTATTTTATATCAGTTCATTCCATAAAATGTTTCTCTGTGTATTAACCTCATTCAAAATGCCCAATGCAACAATGATATTCGTGATAAACTTTTCTTTTATTGGACGTTTTACAGACTGAATTAATCTCAACATCTGTTTAAACACGACACTTTCACTATCGTTAGTCACGCAATAGAAAAAATGTCGATCATTTCACGCATTTATTGATCCGATGTATTTAATTGGTTTCTCTAAAATGTCATTATTATTGTCACTTTGTTCTGTATTTGAGACGTGTGAACATTCTTTTACTATTCTCATAATTAAAATTTTCAACACTTTCAAAGACATGACAAAAATTCTTTAATGTTTTGGAAAATTTTAAGAAAATTTCATTCTTATCAAAAGGCAATCTAAAGAAAGACATTTATTAAAGCCCTTTGAGTGTGATATTATCATTATATTATCGTTATAATCTTAAAATGTTAAGGGCATTTTAAAAAACTGATTCGTGAGAAACTAAAACTTTACTTGTTTAGGAATGAGTGTGATGATGTGTGTGAAATTATAATTAATTAGCGACAAACACTTACCTTCATAATGAGTTTTAATTTATAAATATTAATCTTCAAACAAAATACACTCAAAATATAATTATAAACTGCAAATGCATAGCATCGTATACATTATTGATCGTATACAATCTGAAGAAGTAAATGCGATGATGCATAAGTACAGAATTAGTGAGGATCGAGGAAATGCTTCACCAGCACCATATGAGTACACTTATCTCTATGATATACACTCTCTCTGAATGGATCTTATTAGTTATTAGTGAGAAGTTAATTTTACGATCGTAAATTTGCAGTTAAAGCATTTTCAACAATTATGTAAATAACATTATCCTCAACATACTCAGTCATGTGAATGACACGAATATTCATTTCTCTGTTTCTATTAACATCTTTCCATATCATTGATAAATATTAACTTAAGGGATATGTGAAGATAAATCACTAATTATTGCATATAAATTATTATATATTTACATAATTACATTTATTACTGTTCTCAACAGAGAAATACTCACGGATGAAAAGATTGAAGCTGTTGACACGAGTGATAATGACGATCCATGAACTTCTTCTTCGTCTTTGGAAATGGGTTTAAATTGAGCCGATGCTATTGACGATGATGCTGAACGCAATTGTTGAGATGATGTTACTGTTGATGTGGGATTAGTATTGCCATGAACTGGTGAATTCGTGAACATCGCCGGAATAAATCGTGTCGGTGATGTCGGTTGAGATATCGGTTCAGACGACACATTTGATTTATTTCCACGTCCAGAATCAGATCGTGACAATTGTGCGTTTTGAGATTTGGACGACGATGGTGATGCAGATGCAGATTCTCGAATACGAATGGATGCAGAGTTCGGTCGTGAACTCTGTCGTGACATAAAATAGTTGCCGGTGTCAAGTGACAGAGGACCATTAAGAGATTCCATACTTTCGGCTTCGGTGAGTGCATTTCTTTGCATTGCCAATGCATGTCTCTGGAGCCATGGACTAATTGGGTTGTGAGTCAGTGATGAATGTTGTCCTTCATGATTGTTAAACGCGCCCATTTCAGCATAAGAGGACATTCGTGAACTCACATCCCTTTGTCTAATTGGAGATGAGAAATACGATGTGTATTTATTACCGAAACACGTCTTTTGTGTCTGTTGAACATATTCAGAATCAGAATGTGGTGTTAAGTCTGTTTGTGTGGAGCCCGCGACTTTATTCTTATTATGCCGATGTCCCGAGTATTGTTTCATTGCAGGTCCTGGTATAGTGGTGACACCATTACGTGAAGAACTCGGACTGCTCAAAGGTCGTTTATTTGCAAAAAATGTCAAATCGTGTTTCATTTTTCCTTTTAACGATTCGCAACTGTCATGACGCTCGACATATTTTATACCACCGTTTGGAACCTTTTTACTGACATTTGGGACATTTACATTTACGGCTCTCGATTCCAATCGATCTAAACTTTTAGTTCCTTCGTCCACTGCCGTGGTATTTACCGATCGTGGTGCAACCGTATTTCCTCCTTTCATCATAAGATGATGTTCATGTAAATATCGTTTCCATGCCGCTGCAGAACTATTTAATGGGGGTATTGATTCCGTTTGCATTGAAGAGTCTGTCTTTTTAATATTTGACTTCGAAGACCCTTTTGAAGATGAAGACATTGACTTGTGACTAACATTTTTCACGACGTTCGAACGCGGCATATATCCCCCGATCGGATTACCACCATTTGATGAGCTCAAAGAAGAGCTCATTGATGATGTTGTGGTCGTGGTTCCGCTTACGTCCGTTCCGCTGATCATTCCCTGATCAGAACACGAACTGCTGTCATCCAAACTGTAAAAATATTACAAATATTCAGATCAATAAATTGGGGGAATATGCATATTAAATAAAAGCACATTTCAATATTAAGATAATAAATACCATATTATGATATATTATTATTTTGTTTCAGGGATTTCAGAGAGAGAAAGAGTGAGAAGTGAATTGAGAAGCCTCAGTATGGATTCAGAAGAGAAACATTATGGTGATATCGATCGGGGGTGATACAAAAGAGCATTGAGACATATAAAGAGAGAGGACGCGTCCAAAGAGTGTACGCATATGAGGGAAAGACTGTGGTGGGCTTTAGTATAGCATTGGGATATATCAATGCACATGCAATTGAGCATTTTCTTCAGTAAAATCATAGTGATCAAAGATAGAAAATTGCCATTTACACACAAATGTGCTCATCTTAATCTTATCACAAACCAAATTCTTACCAAAATGGTGCTCGTATTGGTGCATGACTAACATTAGCATTGGCATTGGGATGGATGTGCCGCTGGTGATGGTATAACTGAAACAAATGATTGGGTCCGCTGCAAATGAAATCAATGAAAATCAAATTAAATCAAACAATAAACAACGAAAATATAAAAGCAAACAATAGTATAAAGTGCAATTGATATATATATCTGTGAAAAGAAAAACGAACAAAAAATAAATTGACATGTTTGTGGATGGGTATTGAAGCGATGGGAATTTGCGGAATAAACACAATAAAAAAGTACCCATAGACATTGACATGAAATATATTTTATTTGATCATATAACTTTAGAGGTGAATGGCATTTCGTTCGATTTTTTTTCATCATCAAAAGTGCAATATCAGTACCAAAAGTGGCTCAATGTTTTGCCAATACTTTGTAACAACAATACATCGGTGGTATCATAGCAACTCAATTTGCTTTCATGGTAAAAGTAAAATAAATGTGTTCATTGCACACAAATGTGTGCTTTACTCTCACCTGTCTGCGTCTTGATGATGATGGTGATTCTGTTGGTAATGGGCATTGTGATGTGTTGCGCCGGTCATAAATTCCATTTTTGCGGAGGATATTTGACTTTTCTTTACATGAGGGGAATATATAACACCGGAAGTGGCCCCCGATTCACTCATATATCCATCTCCTGTTTGCCCTGATCGTTGTCGATATGCACAGTTTCTTGGAGTGCCCAAAAGAGGACAATCGCTCATATAACCATTTTCAATTGATGAATAATTATTGGGATGATATCGAATATTGCATTTTTCGGGATTTGAGTTGTTTCTGAGATATGCGAATTGCGATGATCGCATTAATGGTTCCATCGGTTTGATGTTCACTAATGCAGTATCAACATCACTGTTACTCGCGGATTCTTCGCCATGAGATGACTCTCCATGTTGTGATTCTTGAGATAAATTGAGTTTTTTGTGAGATTCATTCTCTCCACTCGTTGAAGGCACATCTTTTTTGGCATTTGCACATTCCCTTTCTTTATTATTATATAATTTCCTTTCCGAAGATGATGATTCTTTACCCTCACGTGAGTCTTTACGTTCACGTGCCATTATCGGTGAGACCATAGCAATACTTGGTTCAGGTTTATTCGATGCTTGACTCTGCTGCAATTGTTGTTGCAATTGTTGCTGTTGATATGCATGAGATGATGTCATCGTCTTTTGTATCGCTTTTGTCACACTCTGTACCATTTGCTCGTTTGTGCCCAATTTATTATCGTGTGACAAATGATATGTTTGGTCGTCACTGAGCACTTTCGACGTCCCTTTAACAGCCGCTGTCGGTTTTGTGAGAGTCGTTAATGAGCTGTTAGAAGCTGATTGCGAATTCATTGACATTGTTGAAGGTATTGCTAAAGGTTCGTATATTGTTGATATTGGTCTGCTTCTTGGGGGTGGAATCATGCGTTTGTGTTTTACACTTGAATTGGTATTGACAGATTTTGTATTAATGTTATCACATGAGTTTGTGACTGTGTCATCAAATGATTGCTTTAATTTACCATTTATACTCAGATCATTGTTGAGAGTGTTTGGAGTTTTGGCAAAGGATGTTTTCATTTTATTGTTAACAATGGACACAGTATTGGCATATGTATCACCACATAAACTGGCACTTGAATCACTTTTTGCAGAACTAAACCCTGAGCTGCTGTTCGATGTCCTCTTTAAAGCAGATGCTGATTTACTATTCGTTGAATTATCATTGGACATTGTTGTCTGTTGACCGCTCCTTAAATGCTTAATCTTATCAATGATCGATTGTTGTTGCTGTTGATTCGTTAATGAGTTTTTATTTCTTAATATAACAATGGTTTTGGTATTGTTAACCGCGGATGGGGGAATCTGTGGGATTGAAGACGTTGACGATGGTCTTGAGACACGATTACCTTTTTCTGCAATTGTTGAGGCGGAAGCTGATGACGGCTGAGGTATGAATGAATGAGATGATGGTGATGACGATCGTGACGAAACTTTAAATAATGATAAATAACTCTATAATCATGTTAAACATGTGTAACATGTTATTTTAAAGTAAAAATTTAATAAATTACTTTTTTACAAAAACATTCATAAATATTTCAACATTTTAGTATCGCATAAAAACTTTTTTATCATTATTTTATTTTTAATAATTGTGAGAAAAAGTAAAAAATTTGTTAAAAAATTTGTTAAATTTCTTACCATGACCATGTTTTTCACGACTTTTTATCTTCTTCGGAACTAACATTTTGTATGATAATATTTAATCATTCACATCATTCACAGCAAAAAGTTGTTTGATATTTTTAAAAAATTTTAAATTATTAAAAAAAATATGAGACATTCGCATAGAAAAAAGTGATATATCACCACAGAGAACATTGAGAGTGTTAAAGTTAAAGTTTGGGATTTCGTTACAAGTTTTAAGGTGAAGTTTTACGTGCGATTTAAATATATATTTTTGCCTCATAATTCTGCAAATCCCAAAAATAGTATTCGAAAGACTCTTTAGTATAAGAAAGTTTGGTTAAAACCCCAATGGAAGTATACGGATCCATACTAAACTCTAATGTCGAAGACCCTGCACCATACTCTCACCATACAAAACCACGCCTGACATATGTGACTGGCGCCGGTGTGATGATGCCTCACGACATGCTTCGTGATCACTTATTACAGAATACTCAGCTGTTGAGACTCATTATTATATTATTATATTGTGAAATATAACAATACACACATATTTTAATTGTCACTCAATTTAATTGTGATTCATATGACGTCACGCATCGTGAGTCACAACACCAATAATCATTATAAACCCATTGATATAATGGGATTTGCGCACTGTGAATTTGATGCGTCTTCGCATTGAATGGACTCTATAAGCGGATGACATCAGTAATTAAAAGCGAACACTTAAAAAAATATATTGCACTTTCTAATGCCGTTTTTATTGTTGAAAATATCACCAATAATATTGCACAAAAGCGTGTAACAAATTCGAATACTATATTATAGGGTGCGACTGTTTCATTATGCGATACTGCGCGGAGAATAAAAACAATTGTAATTTTGAGGTGCGACTTTTACGTGAATAAATACGGTAAATTTTTATACACTTTCACTGCAATGCAAATGCCAATACTGTTCTCAGAGCTGTTGCATTGCAGTGAAGTTCAATAGGGGTGCACTTAACATGTTACTCACTGTGTGTGAGTGTGTGTGTGTCATATGACTCATATGATCTCTCAGAACATTCAATTCTAACGCCATCTCAGGATTAATGTCCCATT